>VMDR010024200.1:0-15160 GCA_007922815.1 Macrotus californicus | reverse complement strand
GCTAATTCAAAAGAACGTGAGTTCCCCTATATTCTTTGCAGTGGTATTTACAACTGTCAAGATATGGAATCAGCCCAACTGTCTATCAGTGATAAGTGGATAAAACAACTATGGTAAACCCACACAATGGAATACTACTCAGCCATAAAAAGAAAAATTTACCCTTTGTGACAGCATGGATGGACCTGGAGAACATTATGCTAAGTGAAATAAGCCAGTCAGAGAAAGACAAATACCATATTCTCCCACTCATATGTGGAATCTAATGAACAAAGTGAACTAACAAGCAAAATAGAGACAAACTCATAAATAGAGAGCATGACAGCTATGGGGGGTGGAGTTTAGGGGGTGGGGGGATCAAGCAAAAAGGTCAAGGACTCATGGACTTGGACCACAGTGTGGTGATTGAGAGGGAGGAGGGTGTAAAGGGGCTAACTGGCAATGGAAAACAATATAATAAAAAAAGCTACTCAATTTTGGTGAATGGCAGGCTTCTGCATCAGAGGCTATTCCCTCTAAAACGTCAAAAGAAAAATAACCCTGCCTCCCTCTGCTGGGCCACACCAGCCCTAGGCTGTGCTTAGAGTTGCTTCTCCCATTTAAAAATACAGTCCTTTGGGAAGAGCAGTCAGCTGCAGCACGATGATCTATGTGGATGCCTGAGGAAGAGAAAGAGGCCAAGTCTCTGCCCTCCCTCCACTTAAATCTCCTGGCACATAATTCCATGTGCTCTGGAAGGGTCCAGCTTCCCAGACAATCCTGTCCTAGACTGGCAATGTGCACCTCCCCTGCAGCCATATTCCAAAAAGGAGTGGAAGGATTTTTTCCCCTACATCAATCACACTCCACAGCCTGTGTCAGTCTCTAGGGTGGGCAGGGAGATCTGCCGTGCACTGCACTAGCTTGTTTACGTTGCCTTGAGCAACCTCCTCCTATGACCTCTCCCTTCTCCTCCAGCTCCACGACAGTATCAAAAGCACACCAATGGGAATAGTTAAAAATGATGTTTTTACATTGAGGACCCATTTCCACACACCACTCCCTCCCCCACCCTTCTCTTTCCTTCCTGCCTAAAACCTCGTTTTGGGTGTTTGTATCAGTGAGAACTAGAGGAGACTTAATTCTTTAAAATTTGAGATACATAAGATGTCATTTATATCTACATTTTATACATTTTTTTCCTTTTCACATAAAATGTTTATATGTGAATTTAAATTGAAACTGTGACAACTGTAAATGAACAACAATAAAGCAATTAAAAAAAGAGAAAAAAGAAAAAAAAAGAAGGTGAAGACCTGGCCTTTTGTTATCTTTAGGGCAGTGGTTCCCAGTGTTCCCCAAATCAGCAGCCTCAGCATCACCTGTGAGCCTGTTAAACTGAGAAATTCTCAGGCCTAGGGTGGAATTTGAAACTTTTGGGGTGGGTCCTTACAGTCTGTTTCCTAAGTCCTCTGAATGACTCTGATGGGTGAAGAGTTTAAGAACCTCTGATGAAGAGAAATGACTCATGTTGGCCTTTGTGTGCTTGCTTTTCTCAGTTCTCATCAGAGCAGAGGGAGGGAAAGGAGATCACCCTGTGGTGTGAAGTGACCAGTTTTTGTGTGGCCCCTTTGAGAGATCAACATGTGAAGATGACTCACTTACTAGGGAGCTGGGGAGTGCAGGGTAGAAACAGGGAGGAACATAGTGAGTCACAGCCACCTTCCAATCTTTAGAACAGGAGCAGCTGAGAACTGAGGTCCTAGGCTAGCTCTGGGAGGAGTGACAGTAGAAAGGTCATGGAGTCCTGTTGCTAGGAGTTATGTAGGGAAGGTATCTTGGGTCTGAGAGGACAGCAGCCACTGTTCTAGTAGTGGCACCAGCCTGGGGTGAGCAGACCTGCTTCAGGAGACCTAAAGTACTACTGTCTTTGCACCAGAGCTTTCCAGGGAATAGTTCTCTGACCACACTCGGGGATCAGGACCCCTGAGCTATCAGTTAAACATGTCGATTTCTAGATCTCAAACTTTATCAGGCTCGGAATGATAAAGAAAACCTGTTAAAACCAGAGTACTGGGCCCTGCCTCTAGAGTTTCCCATTGAAGTCTGGGTATAGTGGTGCTGTTGCTCAGGTGCTGCACTTGGGGGAACAACTGTCACAGGTAGGTAGAGGTAAACAGGTTCTTGGTGATCGCGGACAAAGAATTGAACCAAACACCCAGAGTTTATAGCATAAAGAGAGAGAGAGCAGTTTTATTAAGCGATAGTACACTCCACAGAACATGGGAGCGGGCCAACTCTGAGCAGAGATTGACCTCTGAGGCTGGAGGGATTCTGTTCTTATAGGGCGATCCTTCCTGGCTAGTTTTGGTGGGCTTTTATTGCGCATGTGCAAGTAGTTGTATTACTTTAAAGCTACTGCACATGTGGTCTCCCATGATTTTCCTTGTTTGGCCACTGGAGAAGGGAGTTTCATAATGTTAGTTTATTTTAATGCTATTATAATGAAGCAGGGACCGTGTAGCATCTTCTGTGCAGGTGCATTCACGAGTCACCATGATTCAGTGCTTTTCCAGAAAGCAAGAACAACCGGTCTTACAGGGTCTCTGTGTCGTATGGATGTCCTTTATCTTAGCCCTGGGGCACCTCCTGAGTTTCCTCCTTCCTGACTATCTGCTGCCTCACAACTGCTTAGCATGCTTTCAGTTACAAGGAAATGGAACCCTAAGTCAAATGACTTAAAATTAAAAAGAAACTTGTTATCCTTGTAAGGACAGAACTTGCAGGTGGAGCAGGTTCAAGGCTGAGTGAGACAGCGAGACTCCAGCTATCAGGGACCCAATTCCTTTTGTGACCTCTCCACTTCTGCCCTTAGTGGCCTTGGCTTCATGGTAGCAGTATACTGCCTCTGTTTCAGGTATCACACCACGTTATTCCACATGGCCCAGGGGGCAAAATTATTGCTGTCCCAGTATTCC
The DNA here is from genome assembly GCA_007922815.1 of Macrotus californicus. Classification (NCBI taxonomy): domain Eukaryota; kingdom Metazoa; phylum Chordata; class Mammalia; order Chiroptera; family Phyllostomidae; genus Macrotus; species Macrotus californicus. Next base: position 12,203 of record VMDR010024200.1, on the reverse strand, counting down.
AGGCTAAAGTCCTCAGATTCCCCTATCAGGGGTGTCAAACTCATTTTCACTGGGGGTCACATCAACCTCATGTTTGCCTTCAAAGGGCTGAATGTAGGGGCAAGAAGCTTGGTGCTGCAGTTGGGTAGAAACAAGGTGCTGGCCAGATAAAACAAAATGGAGGGCTGGATTCGGCCCTCAGGCCTCGTGTTTGACACCTCTGCCCTAGGTTGTACCTGATTAAGTCACACGCTCACCTCTGAACTAACGACTGATGCCCAACAGGGTACAACCCAGAAGTGGTGAGTGGGAGAGGGGGATATCCAGTGGAATTCTGGGCACCGAAAAGGTGAAGGGACAACAAATACTAGTAGGATTACCAGCTCATCCTAATGTCTGGCACCTTCCCAGTTTTAGCCCTGGAAGTCCTGTACCCCAGGAACCCTGTAGTCCAGGCAGACCTGGGTGGTTGTGTAACAGGGTGCAGGCTAAGAGACCCCAGAATACCCCACAAACCTGGCTGCGGGATGGGAGACATGGAGCAGGGCTATTGAGAGTTATTTTGCATATCAACAGTAAGCTAGCTTCATACTTATATACGAAAAGGGTTATTGTGCATATCAACAGCAGGCTAGCTAGGGAGCTGGGCATGACTTTGACCAATGCTGTAACTGGGAGCAGCTCTCCCAGTACAGCGTCTGTGTGAGAGTTTGGAGATGGTTCACTCTATGCCAAGGGGCCATGCCTGCTCGGATTAACTGTGGCAGCCAAGAAGGACAGAGAGTGCTGAGGCAGAGAAAGGCAGAGAGTGCTAGCAGGTGTGGCAGATTATGGGAGGAGTAGGAAATGGTGTTATGGAGGAGGTTCCAGGCCAGGATTTACACTAAAAGGCAGGCCACCATGTGGGATGGGAGACAACAGGGAACAATGTGAGTCTATTCGGGAATAAAAGGGGTGAAAGGACTCTTGCTGGCAGGCCGTGAGGAGGTGCCATATGGCTTTGGATGAAGAACTGGAGGTCACAGTGACACAGCTGATGGTGCTGGGGACTGTGGGAGACCTTCCCAGCTCAGCATGGGTTATTGGGAAGAATGGGGAGTCTAGCCGAGCTATGGACTTCTATTTCTTTTCCTGAGATGTGGTACCCGTGACTGGCCTGCTTTAGCAAGGGGAGGCAGGACTGTGTGTGTGTGTTGGTAGGCATTTTACGGGGACTTTGAGATTTAACAGCAGCATTCCACTATTACTCTAAACCTGTATAACTTTTGAAGAAGTAGTTCCTTTCCCTTTTACCAAACTCTGGCACTGAGAGCCGTAATTCCTAACACCTGGCGCTGGGCAAGAAGAGCCATAGTACAGAGTCCCCCAGGGGGAGCATGCTTGTTTTGCTAACAGTAGCTGGGCTCCCCCAAATGGGTTAAGTCTGTAACAGTTGGTTACCCTGGCTGTGGGGTAGACCAGCGGCAGTGCTCACCACTGAGGAGGCATCTGGACCTAGCGATCCACCTCTCAATGAGGGGCTGCCTTTTGATGGCTTTCAGGGGCACCTGAGCGAGTTTGATTATGTGCGTCCTTCTTTCCCTTCTTGTGCAAATTCACTTCCTTCTTTCTTGGCGTTACATACCATGAACGCTCAAGTTCACTTGTCAAGCACCAGCCAAAGGTGTACACAAGCACATTTGCAGGTGAACCGAGAGTCCTTTTTCATGACGAACCCCACTGTGACAGTCCACTGGGACAGAGCAGGAGTATGTGTCTCTTTATAGCAAGCAGAGTGATATGGACTGTAAAGGGGGAAGTGTGGAGGCCAGACAGACCTGCACTGGAATCCCAGGGGCGATACATTGGGAAAATATCTTAGCCTCTGTAAGCTTAATAATGCGTCTGAAAAAGTGGCATAATAATACTCAGCAGGGCAGTTATAGGGATCTATTCAGGTCATGGGTGAAGGCCTGGAGGACAGATTTGGGAATCCAGTGAATCCTTGCCCACTCAGCCCACCAGCCCTGGTGAAGCATATTCAAGATGATGCGGGGAGGGAAGAGAATATTTCTTTGTATAAATATTCATCTGTGTATTAATGAAGGTGACTGGGTGTGGATGTAAAATGTATGTCTTGTTAACGTTAATGATTGTTTTTTCTTCCTCAAACTAAAGCTAAAAATTAAGTCTGTTTCTCTTGTCGGAGGGCTCCTCCCTGTAATGGGTGTTAATGATGTCCACTATGAGTGGAGTTCCAGAATGACAGATGAGAACTAGGAGGGAGGGAAGTGGTGGAGGCAGGAACAGCTGCTCATGTTGATGGGTCGACATGAGGCCTGGGTCGATGAGGTCTGGACTTTCTCTACCCATCGGGCCAACTGGGGGACATCTGGACACTTACAGTGAGTGGCTAGGCCTCTAAGACAGGGCTGCTCTATGCTGAGGAACTCATCAATCCATTTAAAAGATAGAGATAAAAGCCAATCAACAAACCCTCTTTTGTTCCAAATGACATGGCATTTTACCTTAATTCAACGTTGTGATACAATTAAGTTTTGTCAGCCAGCTTTATGTTTCAGGGATAGCCCAGAAACCAAAAAGAAACCCACCCTTGAAATAAAATGGCATCTGTTATGGAACTCCTAAAAGAAAGTTGTTCCAGGGACCAAAAAACACTATTAGAATTTTGTTCTTCTACCAGGAGATTTTGTGTTCTGTTCAGATAAGGATGGGAGGAGGGACAGAATTCTGACATAATCCCTATGGGTCATGCCCATGAATAATCCTGACCTTCTGACTGTAGGTGGGACTTGTGAATATGACTTCACTTCCATAATTAGATTGTGCTATAAAGCAAAGATTAAGGCACCATATTTTGCCATGTGTAATGCCCTCCCGTGTATGATGCACACCCACGTTTTTGGCCCAAACTTTCAGGAAAAAAATCTTTTGCTTTAACTTTTTAATTCAATTTTTATTTATTAGTATTTAGGTGCTTGTTTTTTGTATTATAAAGGAATTTTAGCATTTATTTTTGCACATATTATGCTACAAAAATTTTTACGTAACAAATAATTACAAAACACAAGAACAGATACAAGTTATTTCAGGCACTACCCATGTATAATCTGCATCCTTATTTTTCCCTCAAAAATTTGGACAAAAATGTGTGCTTTACACATGGCAAAATATGGTATTTCACAGATGTAATCAAACAAATGATTATTCTGGGTGGGCCTGGCTTAATTAGGCCAGTCCTTCACAAGAGGGTCCAGAGGTCAGAGGAGGTAGCAGCAGCAGTCTTCTGTTGGCATTAAAGAAATAAACTGCCTTTGCAGAGAGAGCCACATGACAGGGAATGGCAGATCGCTTTTAGGGCCTGATGACTTCATTCCTCTAGCAGCAAGAAACTGAAATCCACCAACGAGCTCGGGAGAGCTCCCAGAGCCTCAGATGAGATTGCTGCCCCAGCTAACACCTTGACGGCAGCTCTGTGAGATCCTGAAAAGAGGATCCACCCACCCACGTCCCAACTCCAGAACCAGAGAAACTATGAAATATTAATCTGTGTTGTTTTAAGCTGCCACATTTTTGGGATGTTGTTAAGCACCATAGATGATTAATACAGGAGAGAGGCAACTTTAAATGACCAGAACATGACAGCTACCATTTATGATCCATCTACTCATTGGAGATATCTCATTTAATCTTTATAACAATCCATGGGGTTAGATTATCTCCCTGGAGAAATCCTCTGTGTAGGGTTTAGATTCCCTGACACCTTCAAATGATTTTTGTTTCTCTTGGGAAACAGCTGAAATTAACAATGGGCAACTCTTGCCTACTACTGTTCTTAACCTTCTAGAGATGAGAAAGAAGATGAGCTTTGGTGGAGGGCATATCCACCTTCAAATCCAGCCTTGCCATTTATCAGCTGGTTGACTTAGGTTGGATCTCATGATGTTCTAGAAATCATTCCCAATCTGACAATGAATGGAGTTTGTACAAAGGATGCAACCAGGCCCGCTGTGTGCTACTCCCTGTCTTAGAAGCATTCACAGAATTGTCTCCTTTACTCCTGACAACAGCCCTGTGAACTGGGTGAGATACTATAATTTTTTGGATGAGAAAACAGGTTTCAGAGAAATTGAATAATTTGCCCAAGGTGAGCAGTTGATAAGTGATAGAGTGCAGAGAGACTTAGGTCTGTGAGATCTTTCAAGGAAGCCTCCCTGAGACCCTTGGCATCACTTCACCTGCATGCCAGGATTTTCTGAGTGTCCAGTCTCCTTCCTCTGTGGATTCTTCTAACTGCACCCAGTGGTCAGTGGGGGAGCTCAGTTGCCATCTTTAACCTCCTGAAATGCTGGTAGAAAATGCTACATAAATGATTTCACATACCTCTGCACCCTTCCCTCATCATCGTCTCTCGCAGGAGTGAATCCTAGTAATGATGGAGCAGTGGGGTAATGTCCTTTCTCATAGTTTATTTATGGACCTGAGATTTAAAGAGGGAACAATGGTCAGTCGAGGACCCAGGAAGTGCTGTCTGCCTCTGGATGGGGGTGGGGGGTGGTGTCCAGCAGAGTGGCAGGGTGGAATTGGCATGAGATGTGAAGTGCTGCTTGCTTGGATTTGTGCTTTGTTGCCAGAATCCCAGCCTGTGTTTGAGAGTCGGGCTGTTTCTGTGTACTTTGCTCTCTATTTCTCCACTGACCCACTCAAGATTTAACCAAGACTTCTCAAACATCCCACCTTTCCTGCCTGTGCTCTGGAATAACAAGCCCAGTTGGATGTAAAAGGGGAATGCAGTCTCCTGTGGATGGGGTCCTAGTGCCAGTGAAAATTAGAGCCTGAGACCCTGGACAGGGGAGGCCAGCACCTTTCAGGGCTGATTCAGTTGCCTTCACCTCTGGGATCTTCTTCCAGAGCAAACTTTGGAGGGTCTGAGGTTTTTTCTTTCTTTTATTTAACACAGAAATTTGATTCCTCCTTGAAGTTCAGTTGGTGATATGGTTATTTTACATTAGACCCAAGAGCTCTAAGGTCCAATGGGAAAGTAAAGTCCAGCTGCTGTGTTAACTGCTGAGGGCTCAAGTAGGGATAATTATTCGTCTCTGGGAAATGGTCACTTTCCTTCATTAAGTATGTGATTTGGGAAACATACTATCCAAATCCCTTAGCATTGTGGAGGTAGTGCCTAATGATACCAACCAGAACACTCCTGTTGTTCCTGCCCTGGCCCTTTCCTCCTGGTGGGTTGTACACGTAAGGGTACATGCTCCTTACTAGAGAGATCCTGAATGAGTCCCCAGGTCCATTCTCCAGGACTTGACCTGGCCCTGCCCAGCTCTGTCTATGCACACTCACTTGTGCACCCACAAACTCATACACATTATACACACAATCACAGAGACACACATATCTACACATACTCACAAGGATATGAACACACACAGATGCACACTCATACATGCATTAAAATGTACACAGACACACTCAGACAGGCATACTTACATAGACACAAACTCACACACTCACACACACTTACACAGAAACTGTGCACCCACACACAGGAACCTCCCTGTAGTCATCAGGCAGGGTCACACCTCCAGGCATTTGCTCATGTCGTTCCCACACCTGTAACACCTTCCTGTTGTCATTCTGCTTAGTTAACTTTTCTCCCTCCACTGCTTACCTAAAGTGTGACCTCCTGTGAGAAGCTCCCACAAGATAGTTGCCCCTTCACCGACTTTTTCTAGGCTCTTGCCTGGCTCTTACTGCAGCCCTGCCCTCTGGGTGGGAATGGTTTCTTGGTTACTCTCCCCTGTTGGCCAACGAGCTCCCTGAGGCAAATGCTGATTTCTCCCTCATCATCTTGCTCAGGCCCAGCCTGGTCCTCTGTGGGTGTTTACTGCAGTGGCTTAACCTTACTGACTGCTTCTCTGAATGTGTTGGCCTTTCAAAGTGCCACACCTTGGCATGTGCTGTGCCTTCTGCCAGCCAGCCTTCCCTCTCCTGTCCCTTTTAGCAGACTGATTTTACTCATCTTTTAAGAGCCAGTTTTGGTGTCCTCTGCTCAGAGAAGTCTCCTCTGTCTGGTCAGGTGTGCTGTTTCTCCTGTGTCTCCACAGACGGCCTGCTCCCCTGTCTGTTTGAATCATTGTCTGTCTGTCCTGCACAGGGAGCTCCTTGAGGGCATTGCATCTTGCTTGTCTAGGAATATCCAGCTGTTAGCTGCACTTGACAGACTGCTGCAGGAGAGGGATACACTCAGGAAAGAATAGGCCGGCCTATAAACAGAAGTCAAAGGGACTGTAGAGAGGCCAGAAATTCTTGGGCCTTCTGGATTTGAAAATAAAATAATTGCTTGCTTTTAGCCTCTCCAGTCAGGAAAAGGTTCTCAAAGTAAGACACAGCCTTGTTAAGACTTCTAAAATCATTGAAGTGGCATTTCATAGAGCCCCTCAGCTGGACCAAGGGGTCCTAGGATTCTTAAGAGTGTGGACTCACAGGAGCCTGAGGCTTCCAAAGTGTGAGAGGAGGCATGCCTTGGGAGAAAATTGTGGATTGTTTGTTGGCATATGGAGGTACCTGGAATCAAACACACAGAAAACCCATATGGAAGAGCTGAACTGGCAAAAGTGCTGCCAGCCTTTCCTAAAACGGATGGAGACAGTTGAAAATGTGAGAAGAACTCTGGGGCCCCAGCTCTTTCCAGGCGAGAAGCAGCTGGGAAGGCTGTTCAGAAATGTACAGAGCAGATTCTCCGGTGCCCTCAGCACATGAGGCCATGAAGAGTGTTGGGGAAACAAAGGCCTTCCCCAAGACTCATGGAAAATGATGGGTGGAGGCCATTCCCAGGGAGGACACCCAGAGCTTCATCAAAGGATAGTTTATACCCTCAGGGTAGGGGACCTGGCAATAGTTTCCCAGCAGCATTTAAAATTTTTCTGGATCAGTAGCAGTCCATGGGCTGGATAAAGAAGAGACTATGGACCTGGGGTAGCCATGAGATCCTGGATCTCAAGCATGATGCTATGATTGGGTGAGGCTTTGGGTGTCTTGGCAAAGTCTTAGGTGCATTTAGCATAAGCAAAGGAAGTGATAGGGTTGACTGTGTCAGTTTCAATTACTATCCAACAAATATTCGCTCCCCTCCCTCTCATACTTGAGACAGAATGTTTTCAGTCCCATGAGAGTATGCTGAGCTTGGCCATATGACTAGCATTGTCCAATAGGTGCATTTAGCATAAGCAAAGGAAGTGATAGGGTTGACTATGTCAGTTTCAATTACTATCCAACAAATATTCGCTCCCCTCCCTCTCATACTTGAGACAGAATGTTTTCAGTCCCATGAGAGTGTGCTGAGCTTGGCCATATGACTAGCACTGTCCAATAGAATATTAGCAAATCAAACATGAGCAAAGGCTTGAAATGTGCCTGTAAATAGGTTGGTGCTTTTGTCATCCTCGTTACAGGAGCTTCCACTTCATTGCCACTGTCACTTCTCAGCACAGACGGAGTCCACAGGGAGAAGTCAAACACAGCCAGAGCCACAGCTGAGCCAAGTCCATCCTAGATCAGCACCTTTCCCAACTAACCTGAAGGAATGTGAGCCATATAAATGGTATTTGTTTTAAGTTAGTGAGTTTTGGGGTGGTTTGCTGTGCAGGATTAGCTGAGTGATATCCCTTTCTGCAAGTAATAACAGGTGGTAAACAAAGACGTAATCGCCAGGGAACTGGCCTGTTTTCTGGATTGGGTGGGAACAATAATCGGAGGGTCTCACAGAGTGGGATGTCAGAGAGAACCATGGCCCTTGGTCCTTCTCTTCTGGGTTTTCACTTGGCTGTCAAGGCACCGTCTGAGACCAGAAAAGCTGTTCTGAGAGAATAATAAAAATGGAGAATGACGAGGAGGCCATGGATTCACATAAATATCCTAAATAGAATAATTTCCCTTAAGTGAAATGGAATGTGATTTGCTCTTTTCACTCATAGGAATAATAAACATTCTCTTCTCTCGATCAGCTTCCCTAACGACATGCAACTGTTGTTAGCTGTAAAATGCTAACATGAGCTCCATGTGCCGCCCTCATTACCGCGCCGTGAAAGCCGCACTCAGACAGCGACTGGCAGTGTTAGTTTTGAGCTACTGGAGGGAGACTCAATTTATTTTTTTTTAATTACATACCCATGAAACCGACTTATTGGACCTCAACAAATATCCTTTTAACAAAAATTATAATTTTAAATACTCTTCAAAAAGTGGTCTCATTAAATCTTGTGGCAGGCAATGTATTTAAACAAAATTCAAGTTGTGGGCTTATAGGCTTCTCTTTTCTTAGATAATTTATCAGATGAAAACAGATCTCTAAAAGTGGAGTTAGCAATTACCTTGAAAAATACATATTCTTTGTTCTTTTTCTACCTGTCTGTCCCTGTTTATGTGGCTTCCCTGACTCGGTCTTTATGGGACCAGTAATGAGTTGGCTGAGATAAAACTTACTTTTTTGAGTGGGACCTTTTATGTTGTCACTGATCACATTGCTCTGTAATTTGTCCTCATTCATGTTCCCATAGACTGTGACCTTCCAGGGTATAAATGATGTTGTATGTGTCTGTTCCTAGTGCCTTGGATGCTGCTCGTCATGGATGGGTGCTCATGGTTGCTGAATAGAATTGACTCTCAGCGGTCAATCTTGAAGGCCTTTGTTGAAAGGAAGCTCCAGACGAATGGTTTGGTCACATATGTGCAAATTCAGGAGGAATTTTCACTGATTACCATTTGTAGTGACCAAGGTGAGCAGAGGAGTGCAACATACACACACTAAGCCATGGCAATGGAAATGCCAGCAGGACCTGAGCTCATGAATTGGATATTTTCTCCTGCTGTGGTTATTACCTGATGTGGCTGGTAAGGACATGGACCGTGGATGGAAAGACCGTGTGTCAAGGCTACAACATCAGGGCTGGAACAGGCAATAAAAAGTGTTTTTCCTGTGCCCTAAATACTCTCACACCAGCCACTGGCCTGGTCACTTTTCCACCCTTCTCCACCCAACCTAATCCCAGTGCTGCCCAGAAGTGGTTCATGATTACCTTAGACTCCTACGCATTCTTACAGAGCTCAGATTAGGTCTTGATTAAACACTGGTTTCAGAGTCATTTAACACTTTCTTTATATCCACATACCTTCTTCTGACTAAATTAGTTTATAGCAACTGTTTCTGGGATTTTTCTTGCATCTTTTGTAAGTTTTCTGGGGAAGGGGAGTCAGCATGGGCCCTGGGGTTAGACAGCTAGAGCATTATGGAAAGGCCCTAAGTGGGATGGGTGGGGAACCTCTAGGTCTAGGGGCAGCTCAGACAAGGTGAGATTGCCCAATACTATCACTGAAAGACCCTGGGGCTCTGGGGTGTGGCACACCACCCTGTGGCATGGCTCACAGATTAGTGTATCTGTGCACACTAAGGCCAGAGTGCAAAGCAAGGCTCTCCTGGGATCTGGAATATTTTGTGGGCTGCCAGCCCATCACCCACCTCATCCTTATCTCAGGTGGCTCTTTGGGAGTAAACCAAAAGGGTGAAGGTGGGGCCTAGCCTCATTTCCACATGTTGTAGACTTATTGGCTGGGTGGGGCCTCAGTGGCACCCACTAGAAGCTGGCTGTGATTGACACAACCATCACCCCTCCCTGCCATCAATAGGGAGGAAGATGGCATCTCAAGAGTTGAATTGGCCATTGTGAGCAGGGTTCTCAGAGCCTGGCTGGGTGATTGTGTTGCCAAGAGTGAACATGGACAGTCTCTGGAGCTCATGGTGCCTGCTTCTCGTGGCTGAGACATGGCTTAAAAGTGAGGAAGATTGTAGAAGGTATCAAAGGAAAGAAACAACCTTGAATAATAATTCAATGTGCCAACCCCACATTGGGTAGAACAGCCTTGTCCATCTGGGGAGTTAAGAAAGTGATTTTGTTTTCCTACTGCTTTAGGTTAGGAGCTAGTACTCAGGGGTCACCAGCAGCCAGGCAGAGAGTTCCAGTGAGTGGGTGAAATGCCTGGGGAGCTGTTCTGGCTCCAGGGGTTGGAGGTCCTGTGCTCCAGCAGCCATTGAACACTCAAATGTGGCCTAGGGATGGCCTGCAGTCTATATTCTGAAAAATAAAAAGGAAAAAAATCCAGATTTCTCAAATTTTATGAGTTGACAAGCAATTAAAAATAGTCTGTGTTTGTGGTACAAACAAAACCTGTCTGCCCCTGGATTTGACTTCAGGTCTGTGGGTGTACTCTGTATAGACTATACCATATCTGAGGGTTCGTGCTTGCCCTTGGGAGGGGTGTTTGTGTGTGAGAGAGACGAAGAGACAGAGAGACTGAGAGACAAAGAGAGAGGTCACCTGCTCACACCAGCAGAAAAGAGGCGGAGAGAGGGCATATCTCAAACCTGCCTTGGTAGAGAGAACTTATAATTTACAGACAGGCCTGGAGCTCTGAGCTCCACCCTGGCGTCTCCTGCCAGAGTCCTCAGCTTGTATCTCAGATGTGGGGGGTGCACTATTGAGGAGGAAGCTGGGTCTCTGTGAACAGGGATTGCAGATTCTGTTTTTAAAAATTAATATGTACTTTTTTACTTTAAAAAAATTGTTGTTCAAGTACAGTTGTCTCTACTCCCCCCTCCCCCCACTGCTCCCCCCTATCCCTGTCCCTCCCATGCCTGCCTCCTATACTTGATCCTAGCCCCTTTGGCTTTGACCATGTATCCTTTATATATGTTACTTCAAGACCTTTCACCTATTTTCCCCCATTATCCTTCTCCTCCTTTCCCTCTGGTTACTGTCAGTTTGTTCTTTATTTCAATGTCTCTGGTTATATTTTGCTTCCTTGTTTGTTTTGTTGATTAGTTTCCACTTGTAAGTGAGATCATGTAATATTTCTCTTTCACCACCTGGCTTACTTCAGTTAGCATAATGCTTTCCAGATCCATTCATGCTTTTGCGAAGGGTAGGAGCTTCTTCTTTCTTTCCGCTGTATAGTACTCCATTGTGTAAATGTACCAGAGTTTTTTGATCCGCTCATTTACTGATAAGCACTTAGGTTGCTTCCAACACTTGGTTATTGTGAATTGTGCTTTTATGGACATTGGGGTGCATAGGTTCTTTTGGATTGGTGTTTCAGGGCTCTTAGGGTATAATCCCAGCAGTGGAATTGCTGGGTCAAAAGGCAGTTCCATTTTTAGTTTTCTGAGGAAATTCCATACTGTTTTCCATAGTGGCTGCACCAGTCTACAATCCCACCAACAGTGCACTAGGGTTCCCTTTTCTCCACATCCTCTCCAGCACTTGTCTGATGATTTGTTTATGATGGCCATTCTGACCGATGTCAGGTGCTATCTCATGGTGGTTTTAATTTGCATCTCTCTGATGGCTAGTGATGCTGAGCATCTTTTCATATGTCTCTGGGCCCTCTGTATGTCCTCCTGGGAGAAGTGTCTGTTCAAGTCTTTTGCCCATTTTTTAATTGGGTTTTTGGTCTTCCTGGAGTGGAGTCGTGTGAGTTCTTTATATATTGTGGAGATCAAACCCTTGTCTGAAGTATCATTGGCAAATATATTTTCCTACACAGTTGGTTCCTTTTTCATTTTGCTGATGTTTTCTTTAGCTGTGCAGAGGCTTTACATTTTGATGAAGTCTCATTTGTTTATTTTTTTTCTTTATGTCCCTTGCTCTAGGGGACATATCAGTGAAAATATTGCTGCTTGGAATATTTGAGATTTTCCTGCCTATGTTCTCCTCTAGGGCTTCTATGGTGTCATGACTTATGTTTAACTCTTTATTCATCTTGAGTTTCTTTTTGTGTGTGGTGTAAGTTGGTGGTTGAGTTTCATTTCTTTTTTGCATGTAGCTGTTCAGACCTCCTATACCATTTGTTGAAGATTTTTCAACAGATTTTTTCTCCATTTGATGCTTCTTCCCCCTTTGTCAAATGTTAATTGACAATAGAGACACAGGTTTATTTCTGGGCTCTCTATTCTGTTCCATTGGTCAATGTGTCTGCTCTTATGCCAGTACCAGGCTGTTTTGATTATGGTGGCCTTGTAATATAGTTTTATATCAGGTATTGTGATGACTCCAGGTTTGTTCTTGTTTCTCAAACTTCCTGTGGCTATTAGGGGTCATTTATGATACCTTATAAATTTTTGAAATGTTTGTTTTATGTCTGTGAAATATGCCATTGGTATT
>VMDR010024199.1:0-15147 GCA_007922815.1 Macrotus californicus | reverse complement strand
ATTCCATGTTGTAGCTTTCTCTTAATTGGACACTCACCCAATGTCCCCTTGACAAGGAATTCATAAAAAGCAAGGAAGAAATGCTGAAATATATATAGGAAACAGAGGACCATTGGTATAATGTTTCTCCAATAAAAATAATATTTAAAAATTTCAATTAATTTTCTTAGAGGTATCTGAGATAGCACCTTCCTCACAAAACCTCATCCTTTTGCAATGTATATGGAAACGTTACTCATACAGGGAGAACCATTTTGGTTTTAGAGTCTCGATGTCATCCACTGTTATTTGCACAACATTCAGGTATCCCCAGTATTCAACCAGTAGTGCACCCTACATTTGTAATTTCCTATGAGAAAGTTACTTTTTGAATAACATTCTCCTTCATCTATCTGCTAGTGAATGCCACTGGCATGAAGGTACTGGTATATACTAATGTACTTGTTCACAAGGAAATTTCATTAAATCCATTGTTTCCAGGTAATCTTCACTAGAGAGGAAATGAGTTATAGATGTGTTGTTAATTATTTCCTATTGTTGTACTATAGTAAACCTGTGAATTCTACTCATAAAACAATTAAGAAAGAGATTAGGCAAACCACCAACAGGAAGTAAATATTTGTTTATATAATGTTTTATTTTTTATTGCTTATCTTATTGCAGATCCTCATTTGTTGTCCTCATTTTCATGAAAATATTTAAAATAAAATATTTAAAATAAAAACAGCTATCAAAACTTTATTTCTAGAACATTTGAAATACAAATCAATAAAAAGGACAACATAATAGAAAAATCAAACAAGCAAAAAACTCTACTAAATAGGAGACCCAGTGACTAATAACTTTATGAAAAACAACTGCAGAGAAATACAAACTAAAATGACAGAGATATGATTACACACTCATTAGAATAGCTAAAACCAAAAAGACAAAAAATACCAGGTGTTAGTGAAAATATAGAAACACCAGAATTTGTATAAGTTGTTCATATGAATCTATACTAGTGCAAACACTGTGAGGAATATTTTAAAATATTTATTAAAGCTGAATATGTGCATGCCACACACCCTCCACCTTTGGTAATATATTCATCAGAAATGTGTGCACGTGTTTACCACAATGGCCAAAGCAGTGCAGCCAATGATAACCCAAAATGTGAAATTTTCCAAATTCCCTATCAACCACTGAATGAATAAGCAACCCTTTTCCTAAAATGGAACATCATGCAGCAACAATATTTGAGTGATCTACAACTATGTGCAACACTTTGGATGATTCAAATGTTGAACAAAAAGAGCCAGACACAATACAATACTTGTTGTATGATTGCATCTATACTTAGCAAAATAAACAACAAAAAAGAGACAAACCAGCAAAACTCGTGTCTACCAGATGTGGTCAGCATGAACAGTGATGAGGGAGGGAGGGACTAAAAGGAGAACACAGGCAGCTTCTGGAACTTGAGAAACATGCAGTTTTGTAACCAGGGTGATATTTACATTGTGAAAAGTCTATTCTATTTGTGGTGCGTGCAATAGTCTGTCCAGAAGGTATACAGCCATGGTAATATGAAAAATAGAGACATTTATTGAAGAAGATACAAGAAACATTGTACATAGGACAATGATGCTTCAGGCCCCTTAAAAGTAGGTGTACCTTGGGACCTCATACAGTTCTCCCAATCGCCCCAGCTGCCCCATTGTATTTTCTGGAATCTCATCAACAGTTTGAAATCTCTTCCCTTTCAAAGGTGATTTTAGTTTTGGGAAAAGCCAGAGGTCCTAGGGCACCAAATCTGAGCTTTAATGGGGCTGAGTCACCTGGGTGATTTGAAGTTTTGCCAAAAAATTCTGCACCAGACATGATGTATTAGCAGGCACATTGTGGTGATAAGGCTGCTAGTCACCAGGTGCCCGTAGTTGTGGCCTTCTGAATCATCCAAATAGTTTCCATGGAGAAATGTTCAAGTTTAACTCAAAATGTGATGCAGTATCATTGCTCTCTTTGCTCAGTCATTTTGAATGGGACAGCCACACCTTACCCATGATCACTCAACAGCACCTCCCGCTCCCACTGACTAGCACAGTGACATCATCATGGTTCACACATTCACATTCCAGTTCACTCTCCTCGGCTGCCAGGTCATATCGATGTTGCAGAGAGTTCTCGTTGTATTAACGATGGCTGGATTTTTTCTGGACAGACTCTATCCATCTACCTCTATTACACCTCAGTGTGAAGTTGTGTTTTTTTTTAATTAACACATCTACATAGTAAAGTACACCCATACACTACAGAAAAGCAAAAGTTTCTCTTCCTGCTTACTCCTCGCCATTCAACCCAAGACCCTTTATCCCTAAATGTTATAAAGTTGAACTTAAATTCATATAGAACCTTCTCACATTAGGGAAGCTCTTATTAATAAGATGGAGCACTGAGGATACAAAAGTCACGTTAATATGCAGCAGTTTAAATTAATTACAAGATGATAGCTTTGGCTTCAATAAAACAACGAAACTACTGATTGTTTTTCCCATAGGACCTCAGTTTGACTTTCTATTCAAATTTCTAGATGGTTTTTCTCTTGAAACACCTATCAGTCTTGTCAATGTGGAATCTACTCTTTCTTGTAGGAACAAATAAATATTTATTATCTCAAAATAAAAAAGAGCAGAAACTCAAAGAGCAATTTTTTTAAATTTTCAACAAAATATAAAGCCCACTAGAATATGCTGGGTTTTAGATGTCTACAAAATTAAAAGCTGGCTTGTAGTAACTCTGGGCATCAAGCAGAGGATATTCGGCCAATGTAGTGATTTACTTAAGCATCTAATGTTATTTTTCATCCTTCTAGTCTGAAGAGTGGCAATCACCCTGCTCTAAATAAACAGGCAAACTCTTATCTGTGAGGCAATTCAGAGCGGAGCTGAGCCGTAATTTTCATAAACACACCCTGACTAGAGACATATTATTACATTACTAATTGAAGTATTTCTTTAAAATTGCTGCTAGAGAGCCAATAAAATCTCTGCTGAATTACACCCATGCTTGCTGAAAAATTACTTTCAATCAGGATGGCGAGAGCGCTATTAAAAATCTTTCAAAAGCTGCTTCACACTTACGGAGGTAACCAGGTAGTTGTTGTGAAAAGAGGAGCTTGGCTTCCCCTCCCCCCATTTCTTTACTAGGACAGGGTAATTCGAGTCTCTTGAATCTACAACAGTATCTTCCTATTGTCAGCATGATTGGCAGAAATGGCTTGAGTCCAGGCTAATATTAAAATAGTGGTCATTGCATCTCTCACTCATTTACAGAGAGCTTTATTTGCAGCACTGGAATATGTGTAACTGAAAGCTTGACTTTTTTTTAAACTGAGAATTATATTTTATTTGGTCATTTTTGTTTATAACTGAAACTCTGGGGATTCAGAATTAACACCCTTGCTTGTGAGCTTCTTAGAGACAGTGGAAAAAGTTTCAACCTTGTGTTCCACGTTGTTCCGTTGCACTTAACACAGATGAGCCTTTATGGGCCAGCTGCCATGGAGTATCACATGGATTCTGTAGCTCACACTTTAGGGAAAAACAAGTTCTCCTGGATGGTGTTCTGTGAGGCTGTCAGACTGAGGATCCTGGGACGCTTTTGTCTATCCTTCGTATGGCTTTTTCAAGTTGGCCTAGGCAGCATTCTCCTCTGAGTGGTAAGGACACTGCTTCCCAATGAACGTTTTCTCCAACTCGTGTACCAGCAGGACCTGGATTTTCTATAAAGGCTTCAGTTATGGATCCTGAACAAAGATTATGGTATTTTTCCAACCGCCACCAAGTTCAATTCCCTTGGCCTCTGTAGTGCTCATCTCCTGTATTAGGGCCTTTATGTCCAAGTTCATCTCTAACTCCGGCAGAGCCGGGAGATGCTGGACTCGAACTGGTCCAGCTTCTCTTTTGGGTTCACATCCATGGCGCTTGGAGCTGAACATGGCTTTCTGCGGGGTGAGCGCTGGGCGCAAAGAGGCCTCGGTCTCGCGGGAGCTCATCATTTATTAAAAGAAATGTAAAGACCATCTATCACTGCCAAAGGCAGGAAGTTGGCGCTATATTATCTAGAGTCATTAGCATGTGCACATCATTCTGAAAGATCAATTATTGCAGTATTTATTTTAAACTGCACAAGTTGTATCCACAAGAGCGAGACATCCGTCTTTATCAGTTAAATATCTTTAGTTCCCAACATTGTTAACTGGATATCGCATGCTACAGGCAGGCACTTTCTGAATTCTGAGAAAGTCATAATTTTTAATTTAGACATTTAGACACGTCTCAATTCATCTTAATCATTTCTTTCTTTGAATTCAGTACATTCTTGTTTTATGAATTTTGTCTGTAAGCCCTTGCTGAATAAGCTGTAGTAACTGCAAGATGCCCTCAAGTGAGAGGTGGCTCGGCTGCCTCATTACTCAACGCTGTAGGGAAAAGATTGGGTAGAATGAACTTTCCTGTTATCCTCACACTTGAACTTTCAGAATCTCCGCAGAATCTCTGCTTTCCTGTGGTAGTCTTGTGCCTAAGAAACAGTGAGGAAAGAAAGGGAAAGAGTTTGTAAACGAAGATTAAATTTCTAGTGACCACGTTACCAATTGAGTTTCCTTAATCTATTTACACCTCCCTAAGTTTTCCTCTTTCTGTGGAAGGCTGAAATTTTGCACCAGGGAACCACTACTTTTGATGTTAATAATTTATAGAAGTTGGCAATAGATATAATCACTTTAAGTGTTATGGGAATAGCAGCTGTGAATAACTTAAATATCTATGAGGCTTGGGGAAAGAGAAGTAGCATTCCTGTTATGTATTCAGGGTATGTTTATTTACAGTGCAGAATTAAATTTGCTGTCCTAAATCAAACCTGAAGATTGTGATGAATTTGGACTTCACTATACTGACAAAATGGGAACATATGGATTTTGAAATGAAATAGATAAATAAACCAATCAATATGGAGAGAAAAATCAAGTACTTCATAAGACAAAGAGATGAAGACTATTATGGAAGGACTATGGTGAATATATATATATATACACACACAGTAAGCTCCATTTTGTGAGATTACTGGTTTCACAGAATCTATGCTTTTCAGTATTTGCAGCTTTTATCTTAAAATCTCCAAAAGAAGAAAAATAACATTTAACAGTCATCATTTAGCTTTATTTCACTTTCAAAATATTCCTTTTACTAATACATAAAGTCCTGTTTTCCAATTAACGTTTTCTGTCCTTAGGAAATTTAAGGCGGTATATACAAGAAGACGAATTCATTTCCCTGTAACACAATGACCGGCTTTGTGCCACTGCCCATACTTGGAAACTCTCTTTTCTGTCCTTTCTGTATCAGTCTGAATCCTAACCAGGCGCTTTGAGGGAAGATACCTGAAAAATGTTCAAAATCTTTTCTATACTAACCCCACCCAAAAATAAAATTTTTGTCACCCGATTTTCATACTTTCATTACTCAAATAAATAGTTTGTTTTGGTGATTGAAGATTAGTTATGGGACTTTACTGCATAGGCTCAAATCTTGCCTACTCCACCTCTTGGCTTTGCCTCCCACCTTAAACAAATTATTTAACATCTCTGTGCCGCATGTTTTCATCCATGAAACAGGAATATTAGTAGTACCTTTCAAAGGGATGCTTTACGGATTAGATGAGGTAAGAGATTATATATGTAAAATTCTTAGAAGGGTGCATGACACACAGAAAGCAAATAATAATAATATAAAAGCAAATATGTTAGCAACAGGAAACATTTGAGGGGGTTTCTCTCCTAGGCATGTCTCTGTGTACATTGTATGTATTAACATGTAATTACAATGACAATCCTATAAAACAGATACTACCATCTCCACACAGGAACACTTGATTCAATGACGCTTACTCAAGTCACAGTATGTTGGCTGGTCTTAGTTGTATTATAAGGTCCTCTAGAGCCTGGCTTTTGGTTTCTTCTTTTGTATCTTAACAATTTGAAGGTGAATTATTAATGTGATTTAATGTGTAATAATCCTGATATATCTAGATTCAAATTTAGTTAGCCGACTAAGTTCCAGATGTAAGATAATGTGTTCAGGAATGTTCTCATAGTCATTTATTATCATGTGTTAAGTGCAAATTATTGTCCCTGATAACTCTTCAAATAGTGAAGTTAGAAACTGATCCTCATAGAAGTTACATAACTTCCTTGAGTTACTGAGATAGCAGGTGGCATAGTCAAGATTTTAACCCAGGGTATTCTGGCCTTCACGTCCCTGATGTGTCCCAGGAACTGGATATTTAGGACAGCTAGCCGCATGGTTTGACAGTAGGTATGAAGTGCAGGGTTACTATTTCCAGGCAAAAGGAATGATTTTACAGCACAGGAATTTTTGCATATCTGGTGAAAACTTTTTTTCAAACAAATTTAACTTGAAAATCCTTTTATTTGTTCAGTTTTACTTTATTTTTCATGTATGTATTTATCACAAAAATCCCAGTTTCTAAGATGCAGCTCACTACAAGAATGTAGAGCAGATCTCAGATGTGCATTATTGAGTAGAATGTGTGAGTGAGGCTAATTCCTGAGTTAATAATTATTCACACATCCTTATCCCCTCTCCTTAGAAAAATCCAACTACACTTCTAGCAAAGTCATCTAAAAGCATAGATATGATGATAGAGAGACTAAGAGAAAAAGAAACATAAAGAAAAATAAAGGAAAACTGAAAAAGTCTGCTAAAGAAACCCAAACTGTCAAAGACCTAGCCTAGAATGATGACAAGGATGCCCTCTACCTAACAGAACTCTAAAGTCTCAAGTTTGTAATTTCAGTCAGCCGGAAAGCGGAAAGGTGAGATTATGCTGTGAAAGACAGTTAATCCACCCAGAACTATACCCACTCACTCTCAGACCCTTACGTGCATGCATATACATGCTTCTGTTTGTGTGCAGAAGGAAAGTAACAGCAACAAAAAGAGAGTTCTCTCCTCTGGAATATGAACAGGCCAATCAATCGTATTTGGGATTTCCTAAGTGAAGATGACCACTTGCCCAAACACTCAAAAGCAAAGCCCACCTCTAAGCAGTTGCTAAGTTATGAATTATTCACTCACTTATAAACGTGAATTAATAAGACAAGATGCATAAGATATTTGGGGAATTCTTCTCAGTCAAAGAGACAAAGATAAATAGATAGCATTACTCCCAAAGAAAGAGATATGGGGAAAAAACACAAACTCATAAAACAACGTACTCTGTGGCAGAAGCAAGAGAGCAAAGGCTATTTTTATTTTTATTTTTGAAATTGAAACTGATGCTATAAATATGAAATTTTAAAAATTAAATAAATAGAATATATTAGTGGGCGTCTAAGTTTCACTACAAATGTCTTTTCACTGCTCTATGTTAGAAAAATTTTTTATCGCAAAATGTAGGCTAAATCCACAGATACATTAGAGATAAAGTATGACATTTCCCTCAAAGAGCTGAAAACACAGGAAAGAAGTAAAAAAGTTGTAAGAGGCATGAAAAACGTGAACAAACAATTCAGAAGCCCTGATATGCCAAATAAATCGGAGTAAAGAATAAAAAAATATTTCTCAAATTAGAACACGTGTTTCCAGATTGAAAGAGCCCACCCAGGACAATGAGTGAGGAAAATATGCACTTAAATTAAAACCTAATGAAGTTTCAGAACTGTAAGTATAAAAAGATTGCACAAGTTGGGAGGGTAAAAAAAAAAGCTAGGAGATGCAGACACACAAGAATGAGACCCGAATAGCATGATTCTGAACAGCAATGCTGGATACCAAGACAAGAAAGCAAATCCCTCAAACCTCCCAAGGGAAATTATTTTTATGTTAGAATTCTATTCACACCCAAGCGATCAATCATGTATGAAGAAAGAATTCAGCTATTTTCAAACATGCAAGATTTAAAAAAAAATCACTTCCAACAAGCCCTCTAGACAGTTGCCTGAAAATTCAGGTCTCTCTTTCTGGCAAAATTAACAAATAAACTAAGAATGAGGATCCAGAACAAAAATGGGTGGAACTCAGGAAAGTATAAAGAAAATCAATCCCCAGTTCAGAAGGTTTCCATGAAGTTAGACTTTGCAAAATTTGAGAATATATGAAAACAGAAAAGTGAAGTAAGGGGGGAATGGCATTAGAAAATATTCAAAGTGGGAAAACACAGAAATTGCGTCAAAGCTAATGCATCATTTATGATTTGGTTTTACAGTGAACAATTTTATGTAACTCGAGTCATACAAACATCATTTATGTCAATGTTACCTACTCACAAATTACAAATGCATGAAAAGGAATAGGAATGCAGTTCAAGGAAAGAAAAAAGAGTGCAAATATGTGCATCTTACAAAGTACAGAAAAAATATTTGATGGAATAAGAATGAAAGATACATGGTTGTAAAAGGTAACCAACATAGCAATAACAAAGAAATAAAGACAATTTAAAGACAATTATGGGGCTAACAAATGAACTATATAGATTACTTGGTTACATTGGGTGTTTAGATAGTCTTTTTTTTAGTATAAGTATGTTCCATGTTGTCTTAGTCTGTTTGGGCTATTATAACAGGTTATTGCACACTTGGTGGCTTATAAACAGGGAAATGTATTTCTCACAGCTCTGGAGACAAGAAAGCCTGAAATCTAGGTATTGGCAGATTGCCTGGGGACAGCCTGCTTCCTGGTCCTCACATGGCAGAAAGGGCTGCAGAACTCTTTCTGCCTCTTTTGTAAGAGCATTTATCCCATTCTTGAGGGCAACACCCTCATGACCTAACCACCTCTCTAAGGCCCCGCCTCCACATTCCCTCACATAGGGGAGTAGGTTCCAGCATATGAATTTGTGGGGACACATTCAGTCTATAGCACGTGTCACATTTGAGACATATTTTTTGAAGATATTATTTTTTGTTTATAGGAAATTCCAATTAAATTGGGTATTGTGCACTATAATTTGTGAGTTATGGCAACCCTCTCTCATCGGGTAGAGGAAGAAAAGTTGGAAGTTGGTGTAAATAGCAAAACCCTTGCTTAGTAAAGCAGGAAATTAATAGGTAATATTGAAAGCAAATAAATTAAAACATTGTGGAAACATAATACTTAGGAATATTGAGATATCAGAAGAAAAAATTAAGAAGCTAATAATCTAGCCTCTGGGAACATAGTTGAAAGTAATACAGTTAGCTTAGTTACATGCCTATTAGTTTAATAATATTATAAATCTATACAAAATAAGTAATTAAAGGATAACATTTCACTGACTATATTAAAAAAAAGCAAAACTACAATAATAAAGATGAGTGAAAACTCTTGATAATAAAACTCTGAGTAGTTACATATAGGGAAATTCAAATATTTAGTAGTAAGAAACACAAAATTACTACTCAGACTATACTGGCAGGGACAATTATCATATGGGACATAGAATAAAAACGAAAAGGTAGCTGCCAAATTTAGACAAGTATAAATTTCAGAACAAGAAAAAAAAGCATTCCCTGAGCTCTATGGCAACCATTTACCATGCTCCTAGGAAGGATAAGCACAGGTCCCCACACATGACCATAATTAGATGGATTGCTTGTAATTGGTGCATATTTTCCTTTCCGTGGTGTGGGTCCAGTTAGTCACCCTGTAATCTGCCTGTACTTTACATAGCCCTGGCTGAGCACTCTCAGGCATTGTTGGAGTCAGCATCTTGATGTCTAGGTCCAGAAACCAGGGGGAGGTGCCCTTTAGTAGGCTACTTTTATCAAAGTTATGTTTGAGCTACTTATAGGTGGGAGATATTAGGAAACTTCTTGCTCTGGTTTCATTAGGAACTCAATAAAAATATTATCCTCTGGGAGAAAGTGTCCAACAATGCTTTGTACAATCTGAGGTCTTGGAGTCTGGGAGAAAAAGGTGGGAAAAAATGATGGCAGAATCTCCTTATAGTTTAGAATTAATTGAATTAACTTGCTAAACACAAGCATAGCTGTTCTCAAAGTGACATAGGTTCTAAAGATTTCCAGATCTAGTTTTGGCCTGTTCTTCATTCTTATAATAAATACATCATTGATTTGGGATGAGAAAAGCCACTATCTGCAAGGTAAGAACTACATATTTGTAGCTATCCTTCTTGTCATGGCCTGATTGGATTACAGATCACCAGATTAAAATTCGCAATGTAAATGTCACTGAAATTCTGTAGTGTTCTAGAAAGAAATGAATGATAGCTATGCTATCAGCTCTATGTTTTCTTCAAATTACTCCAGACTTATTTCTAAATGGGCTAATTCATAATTAATGCTGCAGGTCCAGAATGTAAGAGTGATGCTATTTCAAGATCTTGCTGTACAACCCAAGAGCCAAATAAATGGAACTACCTTACCCACAGGGTAGATAATAGGATATTAGAGGCAGGTTTATGTTATTTCTGCACAATATTGGTGAAAAGTGAGAAAATTTAAGGAGAGGTAGTTAAGAAAACATACCACCTGCCTTTTTTAAAAAAATTTTGCAACATGAAGTTTAACTATATTAGACCCGAGAGGAAGTTTTTCCTTACAATATATTATTTGCCTAAAGACACATTTTTAAAAATAGCTGTAATTTTCTTTTCTCACTGAGATAAAACAAAATCACATGAACAAAGAAATTTTAAAGGTCAGCCATGCAACCACTTTGGAAAATAGTTTGGCAGTTTTTTTTTAATTTTTTAAAATGTATATTTAGAGAAAGGGAGAAAGAGAGAGAAAAACATCAATCTGTGGTTGCCTTTTGTGTGCCCCCTACTGGGGACCTAGCCCGCAACCCAGGCATGTGCCTTGACTGGGAATCAAACCAGCAACCCTTTGGTTTGCAGGCCAGCATTCAATCCACTGAGCCATACCAGCCAGGGCTAGTTTGGCAGTTTTTAATAAAATTAAATATAAACTTTCTCTACGACCCAGCAATCTCTCTCATAGATGTTTACCTAAAAGAAATGAAAATATATTTCACACAAAGACTTGTATGAAAAAGTTTATAGCAGCATTGCTAATAATTGAAATAAAAACTTGAAACAATCTAAACGTCCTTCAAAAAGTATATGGATGTACTCTGGCATACTTACAAAACACAGTATCATAGTATCATTTAGCAATAAAAGGAGAAAGGACTATTGATTCACCCAACTTACACATGAATGAATCTCAAACACATTGTATTAAATGAAAGAATCCCATTTCAAAAGGTAACATACTGTGTGACTCCATTTACTATAGAAAAGATCAACATAGAGTAGCAGAGAACAGGACAGTGACTGCCAGGGCTGGGTGTGAATATAGAAGGGCAACATGAAGACCTTCTTTGGGATAACAGAATTTTTCTATATTCTGTCTATGCTGGTCATTTTAAGGATCTATTTACATGTAAGAACTCATATAACTGTACACTAAAAAAGTGAAACTTATTGGGTGTAAATTTTGAAAAAAATAACATACAGTAACAATTTCTATCAGGGTGAAATGAAAATGAGGATGGGACACAGGTTTCCAAGGAAATAAAGCAGGGGAGACAGGAATATGAAGCACCTTTAAGATCGTGTTTAGGCAAATCCAACAAAAATGAGTCTGAACCCAAAGAAACACAACTGATCCTAACCTGAGATGAATATGGGTCTACACCCACATGTACATGTACGTACGAGAAATTCTACTGGTTACTAACTGCACTATCACAGAAAACCCAGGGGCTCGACAGCTCCAATCAGAAGGAAGCATGACTTACACATTGCCTGCTT
The DNA here is from genome assembly GCA_007922815.1 of Macrotus californicus. Classification (NCBI taxonomy): domain Eukaryota; kingdom Metazoa; phylum Chordata; class Mammalia; order Chiroptera; family Phyllostomidae; genus Macrotus; species Macrotus californicus. The sequence goes on along the minus strand of VMDR010024199.1, from coordinate 3,330 downwards.
TGTGGGAGGTGTTCATGGACTTGCTTTCTAAAATGACCATTACGCATAAAAAAAGCAAAGGCCTATTCTAGTTAGAAAGAGCACTACAGAGGAAACTGTGCTTAACAGACTTGCTATTCAGAAGAGAAGGGGGAGGGGCAATGATTAGCTGCTCTTTACAAACATCCCAGAGAAGGTTCGACGGAGGGTAGGGCAGTTGAAAGCCAATACAGTCAATAGTTAATGTAATAATTTAGGAAAAAATTGTATTTTTAGCACCTGGGAAAATAATGGTCTTCACAGGAGGGAACTTCTTTTTTGAGAGTGATACCTCTGAAAGATAAACGTAAATGTCAAGGGGCAGGGGTTGAAGCCGGTACCTTATTTTCCCATGGAAAAGGGGAGCTAATTGTTACGATGTATGGGAGAGAAATCTGATATTTCAAAACAGAATAATCTGAGATGGAGGTAAAACACAGGGATGAGTTGAAGCGGTTAATGCAGACAGAGTTAAGGAAGCAAGCACTATTTCTTTGTTCTATGGAGCAAGGAGAAGGTTAAAGAGGAAAGAGTGTGGCTGTGTAAGAAATAAGGTATTATCTTGTGGGAGAAATGCAAAATGACCACCAACACAGTCTCCATCCACAGTCTCCTGCACACAAACATTTCTCCTACGAAACAAGCACCCCAACCCACAAACGTATGTCACACGGAAAGCAGAGGACACCAGGCCTCCCCGCCAGGTAACAGGTTAAACAGAGATGGGCCGTGAGCGCCGGGCTACAGCTGATATTTGAGTTACCTAAATATGTGAAGGGGCTCTCCAAATGCTTTCCCCCAAAAATCAATACATAAGTGACTGCTACAACATTTCTGTAAATTACTTTCTGCAGCTGTCCTGATGGATCGCACGAGGTGAAACAAATAACCCTAGTCCTGTGGAAGGTGAGGGTGGAGGTGCTTTTCCAGAGTAAATTTCACATTGAAGATCGTCCTGTTCAGTTTAGAAATTCTCTTCTTCAGGAGTAGTTCTCTTTCACCGCACCACCGAATGTCTCTGGCTGCCACTTGGGAGTTAAAAGGATTTTTTTTTTTTTGCTTGGTGTCTGGCTCCAGGTATTAATCTGTGGTTTCAGTTTATATTGTTTGCCCTTTTCATATCATGTTGCTTCATCTGATACTAACAAAAATCAAAATAAATTAGTAGAGTAGGCCTTCTTATTACCAATTAAAATATGAGAAAATCGAGGGTCAAGTATCAATGTGTACAGAATCACACTACTTGTAATTAGTAGAGACGCGTTTAATTTTGTGTGTTTTTTTTCTTTTCTTGGCTGTGGTTGTTTTATTCAAATCAAGATAACATTCAGTTATCACAACAAACCTAAAAAACTTGGAAAACAAGTTCAAAAGAGAAATCCAAAGTTTCCGAAGTAAAAATATTGGGTGAGGGGTTAACGGGAATTTCTGGTATAAGAATAGCAGCGTATCTTATTCAGATAGATCCAGGATATTAAAAAGAGAATAGCATAACACATATAGTGTTATTATTCTTGAGCTAAGAATAAATAACTACAAGGAAAAATTATTGCTTTCAAATAAGGAAAAATGCTATCTTTGCATCTTACTTCAGTGAATATGTGCGTGTGCTTTTCTGTCATTTATTTAATATTTTAAAGACTTTTCGGGGGATACTTTTAGGTTCACAGCAAAGCTGCAGATCTCTCACTTACCCCCTGTCCCTACACATGCATAGCCACAGCTGGTATGAACTCTCCCCATCACAGTTCGTTGTGAGAATGGATGAAGCTGCATCTACAAACAATTGTAATATGAAGTCCATAGTTTGCCTTAGGGTTCACTCTTGGTGGTGTCCATTCCATAGGTTTGGACAAATGTATAACGACATGTGTTCATCATCACATTACCGTACTTTTACGTCCCTGTAAATCTTCTCTACTCTGCCATTTCTTTTCTCCTCTTAATCACTGATCCATTCACCGTCTCCACGGTTTCCTTCTCAGAACATCATATTGTTCAAACTACAGCATACAGGCTTTGCAGAATTTTTAATTTAGTGCTATGAATTTAAGACTCATCCATGTCTTTTCTTAGTTTTATAACATTTCTTTTTAGTGCTGAATAGTATTCCACTGTCTGGATGTACCATAGTTTATTTATCCCCTACTGAAGGACATCTTGGTTGCTTCTGGGTTTTTTCAATTATGAGTTAAGGTGCTGTAATTGTGGGCAGGTTTTTGTGAGGACATAAGTTTATCATTCCTTTGGACAAATACCAAGGATGTGATTGCTGGACTGTATAGTCAGATTATGTTTAAAAAACTATATTTCATAGTGCACTGTGCATTTCCACTGACAACAAAGCTCTTGTTGCTCAACATCCTAGCCAGCATTGAGGTTTGCAGTGTATTATTGTACATTTTGACCAATAGGTGTATAGCAGTATCTCGTTTTATCTGCCATTTCCCTAATGACATATCATGTTGAACACCTTCTCATATGCTTATTTGCAATCAGTACATATGCTTTGGTGAGGTGCTTGTTAAGGTCTTTGGCCCATTTATTAATGAGCTTTGTTTTCTTTTTGTTGGGTTTTAAAGTACTTTGTCTACTTTGGGTACAGTTCTTTATCAGATGTGTGTTTTGCAAAATTTCTCCCTATATGTGGCTAATCTTCTCATTGCCTTGGTATTGCCTGTCACATAGAAATTTTTAATTTTGATAACATTCAGCTTATCCATTATTTTCCTCATGGATCATGTTTAGTGTTGTATCTAAAACAGTCATTGTAATACCCAAGGTCATCTAAATGTTTTCCTGCTTATCTTCTAGTTTTGTATTTTATATTTAGATCTGTGATCTATTTTAAGTTAATTTGGTTTGGTTGCATGTATGTGCATTTCCTTTGTATGCCTGGAAATATGCACAGCTCTGCATCTGCTAGGTCTTTAGCATGAGTGTTTGAGTTAATTTAGAGATGGTTTGGGTTTGAGATTTGTTGTTGCTATGGCCATTCGCATAGCACCACTCTCTCCAAATTCCTCTAGCATCACTTGTGATTTAAGGTGGAAGCAAGGTAGCAAGGGTTTTTCTTATGTTTGTTTTACTCTTAGCTTTAAAAATTCCCCTTTCACTGGCCCTTATTTGGGGGCTGTCTTTGCGCTCTTGAACTCGTCTGACAGTATTCACTCTTATTTGTGACTTGATGCCATTAGACTGGTGATGATGGTTTGTTGGGGGAGGACACAAGTCTGTTGTGTTAATGGAGCCTCAGCGTTAAGGAGGCAATGGGTCTCTGCTTGTCAAGGCTGTGATCATGGTTCTTCTAAC
>VMDR010024198.1:0-15139 GCA_007922815.1 Macrotus californicus | reverse complement strand
TATATATATATATATATATATATATATATATATATATATATATATATATATATATATAAACTTTCATCCAAAAGAAGCAAAATATATATTCTTTACAAATGCACATGGAACATTTTCAAAGATAGATCATACAATAGGACACAAAACCAGCCTAAAAAAATTCAAGAACATTGAAATCATGTTGAGCATTTTCTCAGACCACAAGGGCCTGGAAGTAGAAACCAACCTCAAGGAAAAAACTCAAAAGCACTCTAATTCATGGAGATTGAGTAGCATACTATTAAACAATAAATGGGTTAAGAATGAGATCAAGGCCTTGGCTTGTGTAGCTCAGTGGATTGAGTGCAGGCTGAGAACCAAAGTGTCGCTGGTTCAATTCTCAGTCAGGGCACATGCCTTTTTGGGGCCAGATCCCCAGTATAGGGTGAGCAAGAGGTAACCACACATTGATATTTATCTTTCTTTCTCCCTCCCTTCCACTCTTTCATTTAACAGCAATAAAATAATTTTCATGAATAAATAAATAATAATTTTTTTAAAAAATGAGATCTATGAAGAAATAAAAAAGTTTCTGGAAACAAATGAAAATGAACACACAACAGTCCAAAATCTATAGGACATAGCAAAAGCAGTTCCAGGGAGGACATAGCCATACAGGCCTACCTGAAAAAGATAGAAACATTTCAAATAACCATCCTTATCCTACATCTATAAGATCTAGAAGAACAACAACAAACAAAGCCCAGAAAGAGCAGAAGGAAGGAAATAAGCAAGATCAGAGCACAATTAAACAACACAGAGACTAAAACAACAATCCAAAAATCAATAAATCCAGGAGCTGGTTCTTTGAAAAGATAAACAAAATTAACAAGTGTTTAAGCAAATTCATCAAGAAAAAAGAGAGGGGACCCAAATAGACAAAAGTGGAAATAAAAAAGGAGATATTACAACATTACCACAGAGATATAAAGGATTGTAAGAAATTACTGTGAAGAACTAACTATATGCCAATAAATTTGGAAACCAGGGTGAAATAGAGGGATTTGAAGAAAAATATAACATTCCAAAACTAAATTAAGAAGCAGGTAGCCTGAACAAACCAATAATAGCTAATGAAATCAAAACACTAATCAAAACTCCTGAACAGACACTTCTCCAAGGAGGATATACAAAGGGCCCAGAGACATATGAAAAGATGTTCAGCATCATTAGCCATCAGAGAGATACAAATTTAAATCACAATGAGATACCACTTCACAGCGGTAAGAATGGCCATCATAAACAAATCAACAAACAAGTGCTGGAGAGGATGTGGAGAGAAGGGAACCCTAGTGCATGTTGGTGGGATTGTAGACTGGTGCAGCCACTGTGGAAAACAGTATGGAATTTCCTCAGAAAACTAAAAATGGAAGTGCCTTTTGACCCAGCAATACCACTGCTGGGTTTATACTCTAGAATCCTGAAACATCAATTCAAAAGAACCTATGCACCCAGTGCTTATAGCAGGGTTACTTACAGCAGCCAAGTGCTGGAAACAGGCTAGTCCCCATCAGTAAATGAGTGGATATAAAAACTCGTGTAGTATTTAGGCCAAGATGGAGGTGTAGGTAAATATACTAAGCCTCCTCCTACAACCAATAAGAGGAGAACAACAAATTTAAAAACAAAAAACAACCAGAACTGACAGAAAATCGAATTGTATGGAAGCTGGAGAACCAAGAAGTTAAAGAACATTGATATAGACTGGTAGGAGAGGCAGCCACAGGCAGCTGGGAGGAGGAGACTCCTGTCAAGACTGAGCCTGGTGGTCCAAGCAAGGTGGTGGCTGGCAGAGTGTGTGGTCCCCCATTTGCATGCAGATAAACCAGGAGGAACTAGGGAGCGAGGAAGTCCATGTAACCCAGGGTTCCAGAGCAAGGAAATAAAGCCTAAAAACCTCTGAATGAAAAAACCTGTGAGGGTTGAGGCAGTGGGTGAAACTCCCAGGCTCATAGGAGAGTTTGTGGGAGAGACCAACAAGATCCTAGAATGCACATAAACCTACCCACCTGGGAATCAGCACCAGAAACACCCAATTTGCTTGTGGGTAGCAGCTGAAGTGACTGAAAGCCAGCAGAGAGCTGAACAAGAGGGCATTGTTCCTTCTTGGACCCCTCCCCCACATACAGTGGCATGACACAATGATATGAGTTGCCCCGCCCTGGCAAATAACTAAGGCTCTGCCCCTTTTCACATAACAGACATGTCAAGACAAGGAAATAAAATGGCCCAAATGAAAGAACAGATTAAAGCTCCAGAAAAAAATACAACTAAGTGATGAAGAGATAGCCAACCTATCAGATTCACAATTCAAAACACTAGCAATTAGGATGCTCACAGAATTGGATGAGTATGGTCACAAAATAGAGGAAAAAGTTAAGACTATGAAAAGTGAAATAAAGAAAAATGTACAGGGAACCAACAATGATGGGAGGGAGTCTGGGACTCAGATAAACAATTTGGACCAGAAGAAAGAAATAAAGAGTCAACTGAAACAGAAAGAATAAATAAGAATTAAAAAAAATGAGGAGAGACTTAGGAGCCTCTGAAACAACTTTAAATGTTCTAACATCTGAATCATAGGGGTGTCAGAAGAAGAAAAGGAAGAGTAAGAAATTGAAACCTTATTTGAACAAATAATAAAGGATAACTTCCCGAATCCTAGCAAAGGAAACAGTCTTCCACGAAGCCCAGGAAGCTCAGAGTCCTAAAGAAGCTGGACCCAAGGAAGCATACACCAAGATACATCATAATTACTTTACCCAAGATTAAAGATAAGAAGAGAATCTTAAAAGCAGCAAGAGAAAAGGAGATAGTTACCTACAAAGGAGTGCCCATAAGACTGTCAGCTGATTTCTCCAAAGAAACCTTACAGGCAAGAAGGGGCTGGAAAGATGTATTCAAAGTCATGGAAGGCAAGGACCTATATCCAAGATGACTCTATCCAGCAAAGTTATCATTTGGAATGGAAGGGCAGATGAAGTGCTTCCCAGATAAAGCCAAGTTAAAGGAGTTCCCTATCACTAAGCCCTTATTATATGAAATGTTAAAGGTACTTACCTACAAAAAAAATATTGAAACTATGAACAGTAAAATGGCAACAATCTCATAACTATCAATAACTGAACCTAAAAAAAACAAAAATTAAAACAAACTAAGCAAACTAAGTAGGGGAAAAGGTACAGGGAATAAGTAGCATAAATGGTTCACAGAAAAAAGACAGGGACAGGTGAAGAATAGGATAGGAAATGGAAACCAAAGAACTTATATGTATGATCCATGGACATGAACTAAGGAGGCGGGGGGAATGCTGGTGGGAGGGGGTGTGCAGGGAATAAAAGAGGGAATATGGGGCAACTGTAATAGCATAATCAATAAAATATATTTTAAAAAGTAAAAAAAAAAACTATGGTACATTTACACAATAGAATGTCATGCAGCAGAAAGAAAGAAGGAGTTCCTACCCTTCGCAACAGCATGGATAGAACTGGAGAACATTATGCTAAGTGAAATAAGCCAGGTGATGAAAGACAAATACCATATGATCTCACCTATATGTGGAACCTAATCAACAAAACAAACAAGCATGCAAAATAGAACCAGAGACATTGAAATAAAGAATCTAACAGTAACCAGAGAGGAAGGGTGAGAGGGATAATGGTGAATAACAAGGATAGTTCCATGAAGGAAAATGTATGGAAGACACATGAGCAAAGCCAAAGTGGGTGGGTAGGAGGTTGGGAGGCAGGGGTGGCTAGTGGAGGGGTGTGGGGCAGTGCAAATGGAGACAATTCTACTTGAACAACAGTAAAACAAATGTAAACATTTTTTCCTCATTTAAAGTTATTTAACATTTTTTCATTCACTCATTGGATGGAGGTACACAAAATTATGATATTATTTTTGAGATTATTTTGAAACTCAGAAAGAACCTGTGAGAATTTTGTTTATGTTTAAAAAATAACTTTTTTAAATGTTTGTCTTTTTATTGATGGGTTGGCAGAAATAATGTGGTCATTGTTACTAGACTGGCCTGAGTTGTTTCAGACAGTGGGAATTTTGTTAAGGTTACATTAAAAACAGGCTTTAAAAATTGTCGCATAAAATCATTTATAAATGATAATTTCCCTGACAATTTCACAATGTAATAAAAAAGGCTGATTATTAACTGTTTTCACATATTAATGGAAGTGCACACCTATAAATGCAGTTTGAAAATTAAATCGAGGTCTTAAAAATAAGCAAATATTATAAAATTAATTCCAAGTGACTTAAGTTGAAAAAATATAAGGCACCCAAATTACTTAAGAAATCATAGTTTTCTTTTGGTCCAATTAAAGAAACTGAATGTGGTTATATTGTTGTGGTTCTCAGGACCCTGACTGCACATTACATATCATTCCAAAGCATAACACATGGGATTTTCCTAAGCTTTTTCATGTCCAAAACAAGAGATGATTTATTGAAATGTCAAGAGATTTCATGCAGAATTGTCAGCTTAAATGGTAATAATTTCACTCTCACACCATGAAACTGAAGTTTACCTTCACTCTGTAATTCCATTGACCAGCAGTAGGTAACTGCATATTTATTTTATTTTACCTTTATGAGCACAGAGAGATTTAATTACTGTAGTTCTAGCAGAATAGCCTCCTACTGCCTGTTGACAGGACCGCTGGTGTTAGGAAATTATGGCAGATGATGTGACAGTTTGGTGAGTTTTCTGAGGGCACTCTGGTCTCTCAGTTTTGCCACCTAAGCTCAAGTTTCCTGCCAAAATGTCACCTTTGTGCTAAAATGAAAACTACTTGGGAGATCAGACTTGCTGCTCAAATATAGTGCTTCTGTAATGTCTTGCTTTTCACATTTACAAACTCATGTTGTTGTTGTTTTTAAAGATTGTATTACTTTATTGTTGTTCAATTACAGTTGTCTGGATTTTCCTCCCACTACTCCCCCTGACCCCAGCCAATTACAAACTCTTGTTTTTGACTGAAGGCAAGATTGTACACCTTCTCTTTGTACAGCATAATAATGAGTAAAGTATAATTTCCTCTTAAGTAAAAAATATTGACAGCTAAACATACATTTTTTTATAGGAAATGAAGGATGGGTCAAAGGTATATTTACAGTTGTGATTACATGAAACACAGAGTTTATTCAGGAATTACTGTAAAATACAGGTTAGGCTGCCTGCCAAAAAGAAAGTCAAATTTGTGAGGCATGTGCTGGTGCAAAAGGTTTATTCAGGTGCAGTGACCTGGGAGAATGGTGGACTCCTGTCTCAAAGACCATTCCCCCTTCCTGCTTTAGTCTGTGATTCTTACAGAGATAGGGAGAGTTGTCCTTCTTTTTTCTACCCAATTATCTTTCTAGCTTTAGGTGGCTCGGGTCTTGCCCCTTCATCCTTCTGGCTTTTGGCTCACAGTGTAAGAACCTCCCCCTGTGTCATTTCATCTTGGTCAAGGGAGGAGTCTCACTGGTGCTCCCTGTCTATATTAACATTATTATTTATTAATTATTACATGATTTTTCATTCAAACAACTGTAAACACACTTTTGCTTCTCTCTGTATAAGATACCTTTATTTAAGGTAGAATGGTCAAATTCCCTGCCCACAAAAAACAGTCAAACTGATTTATACCAGTATAGATTAAATGCTCCATTTTCCCCATTGGCTGTTCATATAGCAGTGAACACTGTTTTGATTCCCAACTAAAGAATAAATCCAGATTTTACTGCTGTTGAATTGTACAATCAAATTGCTGTGTCTGGACAAAAAAAATATGGAAAGAATTATACTGACCATAAGTATTTGCTACACAACTGCATATTTAAGAAACCCTTTAAATGTATCAGATGCATATCAATATGTATTTACATTTTAAATGCATGATGCTGCTATAGAAAAATACAAATGAGAGGCTGTGTCCCACTCTATCTGAAGCAATGACGTTTGTAGTTTCTTAACTCTTTACTTGTTTAAAAGGTACTCCTAGGGACAGTGTCGTGGGTGGGTAACCTGAACATTCACACAGTGCCCTGCATTTAGAAGGCCCTTGGTTTTAATGCTCCTCTGTCTCTGTCTTGAGATTCTTAATTTTTGAACAAGGAATCCTTCATTTTCACTTTGTATAGGGGCCTGCAGATTCTGTAGCTAACGGTGGGTATCCCTAATTGTGTAAAAGCTGACTCTAGTTCACAGCCTTAATTTTTCCTTTCTTCTAGTGTGTTGTATGGTTTTTGTCTGAGTTATAGTGTTTAGCCTATTATTACCTTTCTGAACTGCTTTCTATGCTCCATTTCCACGGTGTTTAGACTATAGCAGACACGAACTTCCTGTGTCTCAGCACCGGCCATGAATCAGGCTGGGATCTGGGACCACAGGGCTGTCAAGGGAGCTGCCTGGCTCCTGCTTTAAAATAACAAGTGCTTGACAGCTTAGTTTACATAACTGCAAGGTTTGGGGTGTACTCTACAATGCAGTTACATGTGACATAATAACTAGGAGCTTAACTTATATAGACTTTTCCCTTGAAATATAATTTCCAATAAAGAAATCTCCCAGGGGCAGGAAGACATGAAATTTCACAATGTTCACATTTTCCTTCCAAAGTTTGGATCTGCTTTCTTTTCTTGATAGTTAACAAAATGAGCACTACACCTCATAATCTTACTTTTACTTCACTTATAATGGCTATGTTCAGGGTCTATGAGAATATATGGAGTGTTTACAGACTGTGTTAGAAGAAGTTATGTTAAATTTTTTTCTTCTTTTCCAACAATTTTTTTAAGTATCTAGAACAGGATTAATGATAGTCTGCCATAATGCAATAGCAATTAGAATTTTTTTGAAGGCACTATAACAATGTGTACAAGATTAAGTTTAATTTGTACGTGCATGTTTTCTAGTTATTTTCAAAATTTAAGGTTGCACCCTGGCTGGTGTGGCTCAGTGGATTGAGCACTGGTCTGCTAATCAAAAGATCGCTGGTTCAATTCCCAGTCAGGGCACATGCCTGAGTTGTAGGCCAGGCTCCCAGTAGGTGGTTGTGTGAGAGGCAACCACACATTCATGTTTCTCTCCCTCTCCCTCTTTCTCCTTCCCTTCCCCCTCTCTAAAAATAAATAAAATATTTTTAGAACTTTTAAAAAGGAAAAAAATTAAAGGTTTCCATTGGAATGTGTAAATGAAAAGATAGGAAGGTGAAAGTAAATGGTGGAAACATTCCCTTCCTCTCGGAGGAAAGGACAGCCTTTGTCCTGTCAATATTTACATTTATACAAGGGCAGAGACATCAGAGCCAAGCACAATGCATGGAATTGTGCCAAATATGAACACAATCCTTTCCTTGAGGTGCTTTCTGCCTATGATTGGGTCAAGAGTGCGCTCAAGGGAAGGAAATGAGCTGAAGATTTTAGAATTCCACTCTGCAGTAAGTGCCAAGCCACCTGTGAACTTTGAACAATGGGTTCAGATGGGAAATGCTGGAGAAATAATTCTGAGATGTAGAAAATTATATGGTAAGACTTGAGAGTTAACAATTGTTATAAGTATGTGTGCCTATGAACAAGTGGACAAAGATGAAGTGAATATTTGACTAGTGCTGATTATTTAGGTAAGTCATGATAATTGCACAACATTTAGGAAATTGAGAAAGTGTAAGAGGGAGCAGCCAGGGGGGCCCCAAAAAGAAGGATTTGTAATGGGGTCCAGAACTCAGAGTGTCCAGGAAATATTAAAATATGGTATGTCCTCACCTTTGCAGGTCTGAACTAGATGATGGGACACATGGAGCAAGGCCATTGAGAGTTGTTTTGCATAGTAACAGTTTTGTAGCTAACCTCAGGCATGGTCATTTAACATATCTGTAAGTTTTAACTGGTTTGATGGATATGTTAAATAGCTGTGGCCATGCTTTGAACCAGGGGGGTGGGAGTGACTTCTACCCAGGATGTAACTGGGAGGCAACTCCCACTGGTTACAGAGCCTGTGTGAGAGTTTGGAGATGATTGGCTCCATGCCATGGGGCCGCGCCTGCCCAGACTTACTATGGCAGCCAAGAAAGGCTGGAAAATATAGGAATGCTGGTAGGTGTAACTGATTGTGGGAAGAGTCAGAAGTGGGGCTGCAGAGGAAGATTGGTGCTGGAATTTAAAACCCAGGCACAGCAGCCATGCTGGAAGGTTGGGGCCATGCAGCTTCGGGCAGCTCCCTTTTGCCACGTGGTTTAGGAAGCAGAAGAGACCTTACTGGGAAGAAACAGGGTGAAAGAACTCTTGCTGTTGGGCCATGAGAAGGTGCCATATGGTTTTGGATTAACTGGTGATCATGGCAGTGACACAGCTGATGGTGCCGGGAACTGAGGGGCTACCTGAGCCATGGACTTCTACTTCTTTCCCTGAGATATCGTACCCTGGACTAGGCAGAGGGAGAAGGAAGGGATGTGTGCATTTGTGGGTATTCTAAAGGACTTTAATATTTTAATGAAGGCATTAAGTCATTACTCTGTGTAACTTTTTAAATAAATAATTCCTTTCTTTTTTACTAATCTCTGACATTGAGATATGTCTTTCCCTGGTGGTGGACAAGGCGAACCTAGTATGGAGAGGGGGGGCCTGCAGAGTACAAGAGGGGCTCCATTTGGTAATAGTATATCATTCACCTGCCCTGGGTCTGTTCTGGAACAAAAGGATTCAGAAATGTAACCATGGATGGCTTCAATCAACCAGACTGCAATTGCTAATCTGAGTGGGTGGTCATAGAGGACATCCATGAATACTATAAGGGTCACAACTTCTCTATGAAAATGAACTCAGAGGTAGTCAGTCTTCACAAATTATAACCTTAAGGGTTGTATTCAAAATAAGCTGTTAGACTAAATAAAATATATCCATTTTAGTTTCCACATTTATAACTGCTTACATTGTATTGTAGGATGAAACTTTTGGTGGTAGAAAGAGGAATAAAAGCATAGGAGGACAATTTGGAGATTGTGGTCACAAGATGGCAGTGGAATAGAAGGGTCTTTCTTGCACCCCCTCCCAGAACCAAAATGGAAATAAAACTAAAGAGGGGAACAACCACCTGAAATCTTATAAATAAATAAATAAATAAACAAACAAATAAAATGAAGACTTCCTGAAAAATATTTTTTTAACCAAGGACAGACAGAACCCAGCTGCTGACTGGTAGAAAGGGCAGGAACATAAAAGGGGATGGTGCCATTCACATGTGCAGCAGGCCAAGCTTACAGCATAGCAGTGGGAGTTTTCCCCTGAGAGGTAAGAAGCCTGAACCCAGACCAGGCTCCCAAACATGGAGCAGCACCAGTGCCAAGATCAGCTGCCCATGTAGCATCCAGCAGTGACAGGTGGTGGGATTTTTGCCTGCTGGGGATAGACAGCCTACTGGAGACAAAGCCACTTTTTTTTTTTTCTTAAAGGGGCTAAAGCACAGGTTTTGTGTTTATAGCCACTCACCTTGGACTTCAGCAAAGGGTGGGCAGCGTGGCCTGGAGTCACACACAGAGAGTCTGGAGTTGGAAGCACTGGGGAGAGAAATGAAGAAGCGTTTGTGGGGATTTCGGGTTTGGGAAATAACTTGAAGATGTAGCAGCAACCATCTTGAGAAGAGTAAGCCCCTCACAGGGGAAAAGCAATTATTCCACCCTGTGAGATACTGCTTGCCCCACCCTTTGAAATCCAGGTCACCCCATCCTCTGGAATACTGCTCACCCCACCCTACATCTTTCCCCGCCTCCATCCTTCATTTTAACTGCTGCTGAGGAGACAGAAACGTACGTAGACTCCATGGGTGTCAGAGATTGGTTTTATGGTGCAGCCAGCCATTCCGTACACTTTCCTGGAAGTAAGACTGGCACTTCCACCCTCACAGGGGAGCCATAGAAACATACTCATGGTTTCTGGCACACCCAAAATCTGGGCTCTGGAGGCCATAACCACTGGCCTATTAGGGTCCCCAATCTGCCAAGTTCATGGAAATAATCCAGGACAGATTCACACAAGTAGCTCAGGTGTGGGAGAACACACGAACCATCTTCCCTAAAGGCCAAATGTCAACCCCATGGAATATCCCAGAATCCCATCCCAACAATTCTGGCAGAAGCACACCCAGAAACAGTTATGTCAGAGACTAGTCCAAGATTTACAGCAGAACAGTAGACAGAGGTAGGTGGAGGTAGATTCTGCAGTGCCTTGGGACACTTGCTGACCCAGCCCTGAGCCAAGTGCCCATAGAAGCCAGCTTTGTAGTACAGTTTGGTCCATCCTAAGTGCATCCAAGCCTGGAGGAAACAGTCACAAACTGTGGACCACTTGTAGCTTCAAACAGGCTGCCAAGGGCTAGATGTGGACAGCACCTGACATTGGCTTATACAGCCTCAGACAACATCAGGGCTCTATCCAAAGAGAGAACCTAGCAAGTAAGCACTAAACTCTACAGAGAAAAACTCCCTTTAGTTACTTTTTATTTAATATTAAGTATATTTTATTGATTATGCTATTACAGTCATCCCAATTTTCCTCTTTATCCCTCTCTTCCCGGTCCCCATTCCTTCCAGCAATTCCCCCTTCAGTTCATTTCTACAGGTCACACATAAGAGTTCTTTTCCTTCTTCATTTTTGAAACTATTCAAACATCCACTGGTCTATTTTACAACTACCAATTATGTTTCTTTGTTTTTTTAATTTAAAGATATATTTTTTAAAGATTTTCTTCTTTATTTCTAGAGAAAGGGTTAGGGAGAGATAAAGAGAGGGAGAGAAACATCAATGTGTGGTTGCCTCTCAGGTGCCCCACACTGGGGACCTGGCCTACAACCCAGGCATGTGCCCTGATTGAGAATCCAACCAGTGACCCTTTGCTTCTTAGGCTCACACTCAATCCTCTGATCTACTTATGCTTCTTATTCCCTGTACCTTCTCCCCTCATGTTCCCCCTTCTCCCTCCCCACTGATAACCCTGTATGTGATCTTCATTTCTATGATTTTGTTCCTATTCTAGTTGTTTGCTTTTATTTTTTTAGATTCTGTTGTTGATAGTTGTGGGTTTATTGTCATTTTACTGTTCATAGTTTTGATCTTCAGTTTTTTCTTAGATAAATCCCTTTAATATTTTATATAATAAGGGCTTGGTGATGATGAATTCCCTTAACTTCACCTTATCTGGGAAGCATTTTATCTGCCCTACCATTCTAAATGATAGCTTTACTGGATAGATTAATCTTGAATGTAGGTCCTTGCTTTTTATCTCTTTGAATACTTCCTGCCAGCCCCTTCTTGCCTGCAAGGTTTCTTTTGAGAAATCAGCTGACAGTCTTATGGGAACTCCTTTGTAGTTTCTTTTATTGTCAATATTTTTCATAGTTTATTATTATTTTTCTATTTTTCTAGTTTTGATGCTCTTGTATTTTTTCATATCTCTTATTTTACTCTTACCTTTTCTTACTGAAATTCTGACATTTTTTATCATTTTTTATTTTTGTTATTCTTTTTTCTTTTCCAATTTTTCTGTTTCTATTCATTACTCATATTAATTCTCTTCCCTTTTCTCCGCTCATAATCATTTTTCTTTACTTTGATGTTCTCTTATTTTTTTCTTCTTTTATCTCTTTTCCCTTTTTCTACTGTGCTTTGCTACTTTCTCAATGATTTTGCTGCTATTGTTGTGTTTTTTTTGCTTGTGTTTATTTTGGTTTTATGTGTTATTTTTCTTTGTTCTGTCAGAACCTATAACAGCATATAAATGTAGTAAGTGTTGAGCTGCTCAGTTAGCCAGCTGGAGGGGAGCTCCCAACAATGAATGGGCCAAACACAATCAGGACCCAGATACAACAGGAGAGCCCACATAACCCACACAAAGGACATTTCTATAGTATCAATCTCAGGAGACCAAAAACACTGGGTCCTACAGAATTCCTACCACATAAGGCACCTCATGAAGACAGGGAGTCAAAGCAGATCTATTTAATGGAAACAAAAAGAGACAACTAAAATAAGGAGGCAAAGAAACAACACCTAAACAATAAGAAGGAATATCTAGAAAAATAGCTAAATGAAATTGAGACAAGCAAATTATCAGATGCAGAGTTCAAAGTGTTATAAGGATGCTCAAGGAACTTAGAACTACAGGGAACTTAGTGGGAACCACAATAGCAAGAAAAAGGACATAGAAATTATGAATGAGAACCAGGAACAGCAGAGGATGCATGACCTAGGAATGTTGAAACTGCATTTTAGACTTATTTATAGCAGCTGAGTAGGTGAATTTTGAGTCTACTTGCCCCTGCCCCCAGCCCAGGTTTTCAGCTGATCTTCCAAGAATCAACCTGAGCAATCAACAGGATTTTAGCTGATATAAAGTTTTGACACCAAGGAGTACAGATGATGCTTCATACCGTCTGGTAAGCATATTCTGTAAGTTGAAGGGGAAATGTCTTGTGCACAGCTCCAGTAGAAGCTGAGAGACTAAACAAAAATTGCAGCTTTGGAGCTCTTTTTTTTCCTCCAGATCAGGGGAACTTAGTCCCATGCAGAGATCCCCAATCATAACTGAGGGTGAACTGGAGAATTTTACTGAGTCTGTGAAACCAAGAGTACACACACACCGTGTGCAGTACTTCCTTAGCTGAAGTGCCAACCTGCAGTGCTCCAGATAGGGACTCGGACAGCTAAAGTGATCACACACCACATGTGGAAGGTCAGAAGCACCTGCAAGCTTCAGTCAGCCATAACATTGCAAGAAATTTTAATTTTTGGAGAAGGATGCATGTGCAGAAATCCAGACAATGACTCTTTACTGTTGGGTACCACATAAAGCCCTTTTTAAAGGAACTGAAACATGACTGGGCAAGGACTTCCTGCTTAGCTTCTCTGTCAGCAAAGAGACCAGTTGAAATAACAGCCATGGAGTGCCCTCCCCTTTGAACTGTGGGATGATAAAAATACAGCAATAGGGAGGGAAGGGAAGTCTGTGGAGTCTTTGGTGGCAGGATTATGTCAGATTCCTCCACACCAGTGATAATCAGAGGCCTTAACTCAGTGTGAAGTGCTTCTGTGGCCTGGGAACCAGGCTGAGGAGTTCACTATATGGGCTCTGATTAAGAGAGAAACCTCTCTGGTGCAACACAGCTTCAAAGAGGGGCAGACAGCAGCTCCATAAAGGGAATCACTGACAGTGGTAGAGGTGCAAGAGAAAAACAGAACTTGCTGAGCAGATTAGGGGGAAACACAGTTCTTCCATTCACAAGCCTGCAGCAACACCCCATTCCCCAGCACAAGGAATGTCTGTTGCTGCTTTGGCTGTAGGAAAGGAACCTAGCAGAATGAGAGAATTATTTTTTGAATCATTCTAAATTCCTTTCACACAGGCCAAGTCATGCCAGATCTCCATGTCCTTTCCCACTGAGACCTATGGGGCACATAGTTTAGAGGTTTGTGCAATGCCGGGACAAGACCAAAAGAGAAAACTTGTTGAGTGCATAGGAAAAGAAAAAAAAAACCCAGCTTTTCCACTCTCAAGTCTATGAACAATGCCCTGTTCCCCAGAATGAGCTTCTGCTGCTGGAGCTGAGGCTGCAGAGAGGAACTAAGCAGAATGGGAAAATTGTGTTTTGAACAGTTCTGAACTTTTCTCAGCCATGCCAACCCATTTTGGATTTTAGGGTCCTTTCTCACTGAAAACAGCTGAGCACAGAGGTCAGAAATTTGCACAACAAGGAGGGTTCTGTGCCAGGCCCCAATCAACTTGCAAGCAAACCAAGGGCTGCGTGGAACAGAGTTCTGGTCTGTGTTGTCTGCAAAGGCTGTTGGCTGGTAGTTACAGGGACAAGAGTTGAGCTACTGGGAAACTTTCAAGGGAGGCAAACCCCTCACTCTCTATAAACTTGTAGGAAGGGATGAGTGTGCCTTCCCCACTCCTGTAGGGTTACACTTAACCACCACCAACACGGAGACTCTACAGAATAGTCCTGCCAGGTCAAAGATTCCCATGCTGGGTGTATTTCAGCAATAGGACAAGAGAGAAACTCCAATCAGAGACTTTCAAAGTATGAAAACTTTGGAGAATAGTGCCTGAAGGCAAGACAGAAAATTTGACCTCCAACTGAGGCCCGAGAAAGAGAAAGAGAGTTTAACAACAACCTGCAGTCTGGGCTTGCCCCAAAACCTATGGGAAGATCCCTTGATCTATCTCTGAAGTCCAGAGCTGTTGAGCTCATATCTGCAAAGGCGAAAGTTATATATATATATATATATATATATATATATATATACACACACACACACACACATATATATATATGTTATATATATATAATCTGAACTAGCAGTGAGCCCCCTTGAGGAAGGAAGTGTCCAAATTTCTGGCAAAGACTGAAGGGGTAGAATAAGAGTAGGGGCTACTCTCTTCTCACTCAGTTCACTACAGACTGCAGAATAGACAGAAACAAAACTGGATAGCCCTATCTCAACAGACCCCATTTCAGCTTACAGAACCTCACCAAAAAACTCTAGAGGGAAACCAGGCAACTCTCAGGAAAGACAGAGAGGTTGAAAAGAGGTGGCCAACCAAGGAGAACCTCAGATCTTATACAGAATGGTCATAATCTCTGAATAGTAAAGAGCTGACCCTTCAACAGATTGGCCCCTAATAAGAAATAGATAGCTAATGTTTCAGAACCCATTCACTGTTGGCAATAATATGAGACAAAGACATGTCGCACAGAGATGGACAAAAACACCCACCATCTTCCCTCAAGTCTGAACAGCTCCTCCCACAGAGGTACAGGAATCTCTTCACAGCAAGTGCACCAGGAGCCCACCCAGGAACATACTGATCAGTGGTTAGGCTAAGACTAACAGCAGGAATGCAGACAGAGGCAGGTGAAGGTAGTATCTCTGCTGCTTTTGGTCATAAGTTGACATGTCCCTGGGCCTTACAATGATAAAAATCCAGGGCAGTTAGGACCATCCTGGATGTACACAAGCCTGAAGAAGACAGTCACAGACTCTCATTTGCAGCTTCAAGGAGGCAGCCCAGAGCTACATGGGGAAAGCATCTCGCATTGACTTACACTAA
>VMDR010024197.1:0-15151 GCA_007922815.1 Macrotus californicus | reverse complement strand
TTAAGCAGACTCATTTTTTCAAAACATTTTGTGAATTCTTTGTCAATCTCAATATTTATCTTTTAGCACTATTAGAATTTTTAACTAATGTTTTATACGTCTAAATTTCATACTTTGGATTAGAGACGATCATGTTAAGATGTATTCTTTATAATATGTGCCAGTTATTTGTCTACTGTCCCTCCACTCTAAGTCAGCCATCCCAACCTCTGCTTTGTGATGCTGGCACCCTCCTCCTTTCCATTAGGTTGTGCTGGTAGAAAATTCGTTGCAGAGAGGAAGGGAGGGACTCGTTCCTTCCTGTTTTCCTCCTGCTTTCTCTTTGCTGTTTCTATTCCTGTCCTTGGTTTCCAACCCAGCAGGGTCATTCCTTTCCAGTAGCAGCACTTGAATCCAATTTGGTATTTTTTCCAACACCAATAAGAAGGAAAGAGTTCAGCATTACAACTCTCCTCAAGAAGTGATATTTTATTTTCATTTTAACTTAATTTTTTTGTTGACATTATTACAGATGTCCCCATTTCCCCCCATTTGCACACCTCCACTCAGCCCTCGACCCTCCCTTCCCCCAGGCCATCAGCACACTGTGGTCTGTGTCCACAGATTTTGTATATTTGTTCTTTGGCTAATCCCTTTACCTTCTTTCATCCAGTCCCCCTCTCTCCCCTCTCCGCTTCTCTTCCATGGGTCCAGGCTTCTGTTCCTATTTTGTTTGTCAGTTTGTTTTGTTCATTGGATTCCACATGTAAGTGAAATCATATGGTACTTGTCTTTCACTAACTGGCTTATTTCGCTTAACATAATCTCCAGGTCCACTCATGCTGTAGCTAAAGGCAAGAGCTCCTTCTTTTTTATGGCCATGTAGATGGTCAATAGACATGAAAAAGTGTTCAGTGTCACTAATCATCAGAGAGATGCAAATTAAAACCACAATGAGATATCATCTTACACCTGCCAGAATGGCTCCCACCAGTAAATCAACAAACAACAGGTGTTGGTGAGGATGTGGCAAAAAGGGAACCCTAGTGCACCGTTGGTGGGAATGCAGGCTGGTGCAGTTTTCTTAAAAAACTAAAAATGGAACTGCCTTTAACCCAACGATCCCATCTGGAAATATATCCTGAAACACCAATTTAAAATAATGTATGCACCCCTATCTTCATAGCAGCATTATTTACAATAGCCAAGACCTGTAAGCAGCCCAAGTGCCCATCAGTAGATGAGTGGATAAAAAAGCTGTGGTACATTTACACAATGGAATATTATGTGGCTGTTAAAAATAAGTGATATTTTAGAATGGGTTGTAAACTTATTTGATATGGAACTCTCTGGGGGAATATGTTACTCAAAACACATTCTATAAAATATACTAACTTTCAAAGGCATAATCCATGTGTGTATGTTTAATAATAATGTTCACTGAGTGCTTATTATTGGCAGAAATCATTCTAATTCAGAAAATGCTCAAGACTATTCTATGAAGCAGATATTATATTTCTACTAATTTCACAGATATAGAAAGTTATCAAACTAGCCGGAGACAAGAGGGTTTACATGATACCTGAAATCATAGAGCTACTAAGTAGCAGAGTTGGGATTCAAACACAGAATTTTAGAACATAACCACTACCTGATACTGCCACTTAGATTATTGTAGAGGATTCAGCAGCATGGGAAATACCACAAGCAGAGGTATCAGTAATTTTTATTTAACAATAGCTTAGGAAGAAAAATATATATATGAGATTTTGAATTAAGGCAGGGCAAGAAGTAGAGAAAAGATTCAAATAACCAGCAGAAATTAAATGAGGAGTACTTAACCTATTGGTTATGGAGAGTAAAAGAAAGAAAAAGAGGAAGTGGTTATGGTAGTTAGCTACTGCAGTGCAAACACAAAAGATTCATGGCTTCCAACAACAGCATTTATTTCTCTCTCAGATCTGCATGGTCACTGGGAGATGGCTGTTCAAGAATGGATTTTGCTCATATGTCTGCAGTCACCTGGCAGCCTACTGAGAGTTAATTTTGTTTAATTCAACTTAACTTTTTCACATGTCTGGGCCTTAGCATGAATCCAGGGACAATATCAGGTTTCTTTGAATGGCCAATGAAATAGTAACCATGAATTAAGTTATTAAAAATAAGATAAAGGAGCAAATTGGAGAGGTAAAATGAGTGAAATCTTAGTGGTGATTGGGACATATAGAACTTAGAGATAGAGATTATCTCACAGAAAGTTGAATATTAACCTGGAGATTGAGAGAATGAAAACAGCTAGAAACAGGGACCGTGGAGGTTAACAACAAAAGTCACACGTTTGTGTGGTATCGTTCATGGAGAAAGCACGTAGCAGAAATCAGGACCATTCTGAGACAGGCCAACAATTCTGCTGAATTTTACTGCTGGTACTAGGTAACCTAAGTAGTGGCCGCCACTGAAAAGACCATTTAATATTACAGAGGTTGACAGATTATTACTGTGGTTATATAGTCTTTCTGCAAAATTAGATATACTTGGCTTAATTTTCCAGGAAAAAAGTCTTCTATAGAAGAAAATAGGATGAGAAGCAGAGATGGAATGATCTTCAGCTATCAATAACTGTTGTAGGAGTACAAGTGATAGAGAAAGCTTCATAGGCTTAGCAATATCTTCCTTACATAGACAGCATGATGGTGATGTCTATAGGATTGAGGGCAATGTTTTTTAGCATGTTTGCAAATGGTAATTTGAGGACTCAATGGAATGTATTAAGTGATTGCTTATGATCTTCACTAGCCCCATGATTCCACAAATCCAATTTAATCAATAACCCTAAGGAATATATTGCTGGTTTGGTATAATACATACTGTATTTAGAGCCCCCATTTTAATAAACTTTCTTGAATTTCCTAATTTAAAACCGAAGCATGTGATTTAATTTAATTAAAGATTAATAACAAGCATAGAAACCATACAACTTTTAAGTATATAATCTACTTAAAATAGTTACTATATTTTATATAATAGTCCTCATTACTATTTCTCACATTTATATAATCTCTGTTTTATTCAATATATGCATAGCAAGAACTCCAACAGCTTTTGATGTAGTGAGAACAGTATTAAAGGGCCTTTCCCTTTTACTTTTCTTGTATGTGGCCATCCTCATCAGTAATGTTCTAGAGGTATGCATTTATTTGGCTCACAAAGGATCAGAATTGTACAACACACACACAAAGAGAAAGAAGGTGTTAAATTTGATTTCAGCATCTGGAGTAAAATTTCCTTGGCCCATATCAAAATAATGATTTTTAAAATTAGGCTACGCATCAAGCAAGAAAGAAAATTATTTCAACTGTCATTAACATAATGACATTCAAACTTGCCCAGTATATCATGGATTTTATTCTCTATAAACTAGACAAATCAGTAGGTACAAAATAGACAGGGGGAGGTTAAGAATAATATGGGAAATGGAGAAGTTAAAGAACTTATGTGTATGACCCATGGACATGAACTAAAGGGGGGGAATGCTGGTGGGAGGGGTTGCAGCATAGAGAGGGATAAAGGGGAGAAAAAAATGGGACAACTGTAATAGCATAATCAATAAAATATACTTAAAATAAACTATACAAAAAGAAAAATAGGAAAATACATTTTTTCAGGCCTAGAACATTATGAGAATGAGAAAGGAGACAATGATACGGGACAGTGAGAACTGTTGCCTGATATTCCTGTGCATACTATATAGATCACAGCCCAAATCTTGGGGATAATGACCCAGCACAGACAAGAGAGGTATTTACATAGATAAGTACAAAACACTTCTCCTAAACCTCTATGGTCTGCGTGTAGCACACACATGTTGTGCTTTGATAAAGACAAAGTAGAAGTCTTAGATGGCCAGAAGATCAGGACACAGAAGCAAAAGTGCAGGGACTTTGTGTCAGAGACAAACAGTGGAGACCATAGACTTTAGTGACAAGAACCAGCATAATGTCTGGAGAAGCCAGACAGATCCAGTTTTAGACCTCAGTGGTAATCAGTCGGAATAGATTGTTTCACTCCAGGAAGCCACAAAGATAAAGATATGACATAGACTCTGTATTAGTCTCCTGTTGCTGCTATAAGACATGACCATAAATTTAATGGCTTAAACATTATACATTTATTACCTTACAGTTCTGCAGGCCACATGTCCAACAGGGGTCTCACTGGGCTAAAGACAAGGTATTAGCAGGGCTACATGATTTTGGGAACTTCAGATGAGAATCCACTTCTGTGCCTATTCCAACTTCTACAGATTACCGACATTCTTTGGCTCGTGGTCCCCTTCCATTTTCAGCCTCCTTCATCCTGCATCACTCTGGCACTGACTCTCCTGTCTTGTTCACTTGCGAGGACCCTTGTGATTACATTGGGCCCACCCAGATAATTCTGGATAATCTGAACATTTCAAAATCAGCTGATTAGCAAGTTTAATTCCACCTGCAAACTTAATTCCCCCTTGCAACTGTAATTGCAATTGTAACTTAACACGTTCCTAGGTTCTAGGCAATAGGGTGTGGGCATTTGGGGGACCCTATTATTTTTTTGCTTACTGCAGAGCTGATCTAAAACAAAACAAAACTAAATTAAAACATAACTTTAAACCATCCTACCTACCCAGACACTGTCTTGGAACAAAACAGGGGAAAGAAAAGACAATATAAATGATAGACTTTACTAAAAAGAGACTAAGTCATGCCAAAGGGACTTTTTAAAGCCTAAGAGAAATGCCATTGTTACCTTGTTCAGGATTGAACCTTTTTGCTCTTTCCTGCAGTTCCCTCTACTTCCATTCACTTCCCAACAGGATAGAGCTCCCGGAGGAATCTTAGGTAAACTACAAAAACTAACAAGCTCATTTTTCTTTGCATATCTGAGGAGCTGTGAGTTAAAGTTTTGAATCTGCCATGTTACTGTAAATCACAACAATGACCTCTAATAATGAACTTCAAAAACATAACAGATTTACTTGATACCACACAGAATCTTTCAGAAGAAATTCGAGCATTCTTGGTTGACAGATGAGACTCTCACATGTTAACAGTCTTGCCCATAAAACTAAATAACAGAGGAATCTGAAGGAGATTAAAGTAAGGACAAGAACCCCAGGTTCCTGGCCTCTACCTCCATGTTACTGTCCTGATGAAAAATGTAAACAAATTAATTTTTCCAAGAACTTATAAATAATAGACGGTTTTCTTGAGTTTTAAAGAAATCTATTACTTTGCTTACCAAAACTAAAAAGTAGAGAGAGAAAACTGAATATTAACCTAATAGGTTAGCTCACTGCCTAGACCTTCCACTGGTTCTTGCCTAAACATGTACAAACTATTAAGCAGAGAAAAACAACTCACGTGCTTAGTACTTTCTAAGACAATGTCAGAAAAGGTGTATTTAAGGGAAAAAAAGATTTTAGAGGTGTTGGAAGTTTTATGAAATTACTGTGGGTAAAAAGTAAAAATAAATATTTCAGAAAATAAACTAGAGAGAAACTTTCAAAGAACTAAATTCAGAGTGGCACTGAACTGTGAAATTGAGAGGAAAAAGCTCCAGGGACACACAGGAGTCAAAGTGCTTGCCCTGGGGCATGTTGTCACCCAGGTGTGTACCTGAGTTCACTGAGGTGATGGGAAGGTAGCTGCGGAACATGTGATGCTAAAAAGAAGGAAAAATAGAGTGTCTTTTTCTGTAACTGGCAAAGCGATGACAAGAAAGGAAACTGTGTCACCCATTTTTAACCACTGTCTTTCACTTGCACAAGGACTTTTACTCCAGAGTGGCAAATACATCAAGGGATAGAAAACAGGATCCAGGTTCTTAAAGACCAGGACAGTGAATAACAGCCAGGGAGAAAGGTATTGAAAATCAGGTTTGATTTAATGACTCCTAAGCTAAAATATAAGCATTCTGAACTGTGATGAGAGGAGAAAAGCATATTTTAGCACCAATGAAGCAAAAGCAAGTCAATGAGTAAATTTTATGAAGTGAGTCCCACCTGTTAGTAATACTCTGCATGACATGAAAGATGTCATTCGGTTTCTGAAGTTTCCCTTTTCCCCAGTATTTAGTTAATCTAGACATACTGTGGAAGTCAATGGATTTGCCCAAGATCTCATGTAGAAGTCACCACCTGGTCTAATTTAATTAGTCTTTCAGCATATGTAATTTGTGAGTACTCCAGAATTCTCTACACATGAGTCCTTACACAGAACTGCTTTTTACATACACAGTTTCTCACTGTATTCATTTTTTCTAATTTTTGTTTTTGTTTCTTTGTTTCACCAAAAATTCTGGTTGACAAGATATTACGTCCATGTGTACAGCCACCCTTTGATGCTTTTACTAATACAATTCTACCACATGAAGAAAAATATTCTTGAGGCTCATGTTGATTTCTCTGAAAGAATAATGTAAATTAACATAAGAAGTTTGGATATTTTTTTTCTTTAACCATGAAACATAAACTGAGTTAATGTATCATTTGTTCTAAAAGCTTCATAACATGTTTTGTTTTAGCTGATAGTTGCAATTATAGATTGAAATCTCATGTTTTATATAAGAGCATTAAGTACATTGTCAAGAGCATCTGCACACACACATACCCAGGAAAGGGTGTTGTCAGGGAGGGTTCCAGAGAAGAGAACATATGAGCAAAGACTTGAAGGAAGTGAGTAATTGAGTCAGGTGGATATCTGGGGCCAATGCTCACTGGGCAAAGGAAGAGACCTACTTTCTAGTTGTAGTTGGTGCTCAAGAAATGAAAAATTTCTTAGCTGGCTAGTTAGCTCAATCAGTGGGTATCTTTTGGCAAGTTCCTCAATCTTTAATGCTAGCTGTCAGTAATAGAAACTGTCTTTTCTTTATTTAATGTGAATGCTATGAGATTCTGTCGTGGTCCTGTCCGGCAGGATCAAGTGTCGTCGTGGAATGCTTGTCCTATATCCCTGGACAAGTGACGAACAAATTCACACCGACTAAAGAAATCTGGTTGAGAAAAGGGATGAGTGGCCAGTCTCTCAATGATCAAGAGAGAGGGCCCCTGCCCCTTGCCTGGACAGGCTTTTATTGACACTCCAGGATGGTTCTCATTAACTATGCACAGGTTTGCTTTGGGTGGATACCTTTTACAGGTAACAAAGGAAAGAATGTTGCCAGTTACTTCAAAGAGAAAGGTCATTTACAAATGTGAAGGAGAGAAGGCTGGGCTGTTTACATTTGTCCTGGGGAAGTCTAGCACAAGTCACAGTAAACTTCTGCCTTTTCCATCCCAGGTGAGGGAGTTTTTGCAAGAGCAAGTTTCAAAGTGGCTAGGTATAATGCAGGCCTGATTACCCACGGGAAACCTATCCACAGATGTGATCTGCATACCACACGCGATCTGGACTTTGTTCAGATCCAGAGCTGAGTCACAGGCCGCATCACGCTGGAATAGGTTCCCCATAAGATTCAACTCTATTACACATATCCAGAAGAAGTCCAACCACTATTAATATAACAAGAATCGTTTGCACAATATCAACCTGGCAGCCAAGGAGAGTGGACTGGAATGCACATGCATGAACAATGATGACTTCACTGTACTAGTCAGTGGGGGCAGTAGATGCTGTTGAGTGAGCATGTGCACTGTGTGCCCAGCACATTCAAAACGACTGAGTGAGTAGAGCCACGAATCTGCATCAAATTTTGCATTAAACTTAAACATTCCTCCACAGATAATATTCAGATGATTCAAAAGGTTGCAGCTATAGGCAACTGGTGATTGGCAGCTTCATCATGACAATGTGCCTGCTCATGTATCATGTCTAGTGCAGAGTTTTTTGGTGAGACATCAAATCACTCAGGTGACTCAGGCCCACTACAGACCAGATTTGATGTCCTGTTCCTTCTGGCTTTTCCCAAAACTAAAATCACCTTTGAAAGGAAAGAGATTTCAGACCATTAATGAGATGCAGGAAAAATATAATGGAGCAGCTGATGGCGACTGGGAGAAATGTGTGAGGTCCCAAGGTGCCTACTTTGAAGGGAACTGAGGCATCATTGTCCTATGTACAATGTTTCTTGTAGCTTGTATTTTTGTCAATAAATGTTTCTATTTTTCATTATTACATGGCTGGATACCTTCTGGACAGATCTTGAATGTATAAATGATATATGTGGTGGGAGGAATCAGAAAATATACCACCTACTCCCTTGAAAGAAACATTCTTAAACCAAATGCATTAAATTGAGACGAGTTACTTTTCCCTCAACCAGAGAATAACAATTAATATAATTAGCATAGATTCTAAACCAATCAAGTTATATAAATGCATTACAGAACTTGAAATCCTCTTGCTACATTCACCTAGAAAGTTTACACTCGGTAAGACTGCATTTTACATCAATTTGATTGACAAAAAACAATAATAATAATAATAAAATGTAACAGTGTCAAACGTTGGCAAGAATGTGAACAATGGTGTCTCATGTGAGGGGGGACCACAAAAAAAAACAGAATTGTCTTCTAGAGGGAGGGTCCCTTGTAGTACAAGCTTCCCCTGTTATATGAGTGTTCTAGGAACCCATCAGTGTCAGTGTTCCAGCTGGCATTGTTGTAAAAGGCTGTGTTCAGCTTCAGTGAATTTTGTTTTCAAGATTCTTTCAGCGCATTTGCCCATTTCATGATGAGTGATTTAGGAGCACGCCTGCCCACACTACACTGAGTATTCAGGAGTTTTTGACTAAAAACTTCATGACCCCTGTGCCCCACCCTCCTTATTCACCCAATTTTGCCCCAGGTGGCTGGTTTTTGTTTGTTTCCCCCGGTGAAAAAAGTCCTCAAAGGAAAACATTTTGCCGATGTGGAAGAGGTGAAACAAAAAACAGCAGAAGCACTAAAAGGCATCGAAATCAATGAGCTCAAAAACTGCTCTAAACAGTGGAAAAAAGTCTCGGTAGGTGCATTTCATCAAACGGAGAGGACTTTGAAGGTGACTAAAAGTTTAAACATGTGAGAACACACAATTCATTATAAATAAATTTTGGGGTTTTGCGGGGGTCCTTTCTGTATGCCAGTGATGTGAGTAAAAATAGAAGCAACTACTTTGAAGAGCAATCTAGCATAATCTAGTACACTAGAAGATGTGTGCACATGTGTATTCAATTCAGCACTTACAATCTATACATGCAAATTCTGAACGGATGTGTGTAGAGAGAGTATAGAGAAGGAGAGAAAATGTCCCTTGAATTGTTTGAAAAAATAAAATTCCATAAACTGAAATGAAATAGATGAGGGAATTGTCACTTTCCTAAAACATGATAAGTTACAATTATATCTAATAGCATGGATAAATTTCAAAAACATATTGCAGTATTTTGTGAATACCAAAGTTCAGTATATCTTTGCATAGTTTAGTAGTATTTATATAAATGTAAAAATTATGTAAAACATTAAAATATAATGTTTATATATGTACATGTATAATAATGGAATAAATTATGCATGATGGTGATAAACATTAAAGTAAGAATAGCTTCCTTTGTATAAATATGACCAAATGCTAAGATTTACAAAGCTGCATGACCCATGCATTTTTGAGTCTGCCACATCAGTCTTTACAGTGCTCTATAAGCTTATGTTCTAAAAAAACCAGTATTGCCCTTTCATGAAGATGGAAGACCCCATGGTACACTAGGCAATAACCCAAAAATAAATAAATAAATAAGTACGCAAATAAATAAATAAATAAATCGCATTTCAAAGGGCAGGAGAAATGTCGTGCTTCTTGAAAATGGGTTTTCACTTCTTTATTGATTGGGGCAGTATTGTTCTAAGTGCTTACATCTATTATCTCATTTAATCTTTCTAATAATCTTTGTGGTAGACACTTTCATTTCTCCCTTTTAGAGACAGGGAACTTTAACAGAGAAAGGTCAGTAATTTGGCCAGTGTCACTTAGCTACAAAATGAATAAGGACAGTAGAATTTAAAGAGACTTTTCCAGCTCTCAACCAGTACACAAACTGCCCTCAGTGGCAACACTTACATTAAAGCAGCAGTTCTCCAAGTATATTTTAGAGTCCAGCACTACCAGCATCACCTGGAACTAGTCAGAAATGCAAGTTCTTGACCTTCACCCTAGACCTACTGAATTAGAAACTATGGGACTGAGCTTAGCAAATGTATTTATAGCAAGTCCTGAATGTGACGCTCCACAGTAAAGTTTAAGAACCCTTAGGTTAAAGTAATCTACAGATAGATAGATCTCACAAATGGGAAAACTAAAAAAAAATTAAAATATATCTTTCTCCACTGTTTTCACTTCAATTGAAGCCTGATGTTACGTGATTCATGCTTTTAAATTGTAGGTGAGCCACAGAAAGGTTGCAAAAATCACTGTATCTATTTGGGAATGATAAAGTTTTTGTGGTCAGAGGGCAAAATTTTCAGAGAGAAAACTTGAAAAGAGGATACTTGGAGAATCAATATTAAGCTGTAAGTTAGACACTCGGGTTAATGCAAAGGGAAGACTCCATATGGGATCTCCTTCCCCCATGAATTTTAATCTATAGATTCCTTTATAGGTGACTTCAGAAAAGCCAAATTAGCTCAAATTTGGATACCTTTGCCCTTTTAGTCACATGCATCCTGAAATTAAACTAGTTTTTTTTTTTCAATAAAGAAATTTTCATTTACTAAATGAATCTGATCTGAGAATATAAATTTTTGTGCAAAGTGGAAAAGGGGAAAAAGGATGGAGCCTTTTCGTTCATTCTCCCTGTTCTTAGTGCAAGTTCCAAAAGACATTGGCCCATTGAGTGTACATGGAGTCCTACATGGTTAAGGGTGATCCTGAAGGTGAAGTCAAGCATAGAGGGGCTGTCCGTGAACCTGGTAAAGTGTTTTGGAAAGCCCATACACCAGGGAATAAACCCAACTATTGTACTACCACCAGGGGTTAGAGAATGCTGAGACAGATTTCACACGTGTGCCTTGTTTTAAGCAGCATTACACTAGCACAGTCTGCTTCAGCTGGCTCACCATGAGCATGCACGGCATGGAAGAAAGGAAAAACAAAAAACTGAGACTTTTGGCAGTCAATAAAAATTCTAGTACTGTTTTTTGGGGGGGTGCTCAAAACTTAAATTATTCCTCTGCTTCTATGCCTATGACTCTATTTTCTTTATTTTTATTTTTATTGAATTTAATAGGGTGACATTGGTTAATAAAATTGTATAGAATTAAAGTGTACAATTCTATAAAACATCATCTGTATATTGTATTGTGTGTTCACCACCCCAAGTCAAGTCAACTTCCATCTCCATTTATCCTTTTTTTGCCCTCTTCTACCTCCCTCTATACCCCTTTCTCTCTGGGAGTCACCATACCATTGTCTGTCTATGAGTTTCTCTTTTGTGCTTAATCTCTTCAACTTTTTCACCCAGCCCCCAACTCCTCTTTCCTCTGGCAGCAGTCAGCCTGCTCTCTATATCTATGAGTCTGTTTCTATTTTGTTATTCAGTTCATTTTGGTTTTCAGTTCATTTTGTTCATTAGTTTCCACATATAAGTGAGATCTTATGGTATTTGTCTTTTTGTGACTGGCTTAATTCACTTAGCATAATACTCTCCAGGTCCATCCATGCTTTCACAAAAGCTAAGATTTCCATGCTACCAAGACACAGAGTCAAAGCTACTCTACCTAATTATAGAAACAAACACAGGGAGGCTGCCAATATGAGGAGACAAAGAAATATGGCCCAAAGAAAACAAAAGAACAAAACTCTGGAAAAAGACAAACAAAATGGAGATAAGCAATCTACCAGATGCAGAGTTCAAAACACTGGTTATAACGATGCTCAAGGAAATCAGTGGGTATGTTAACAATGTAAAAATAATGTAATCAAAATGAAGGAGACCCTAGTTGAAATAAAGAACAATTTACAGGGAATCAACAACAGAGTGGATGAAGCCAAGGATCAAATCAAAGATTTGGAACATAAGGAAGCAAAAGACATCCAAGCAGTAGAGCAAAAAGAAAATGGAATCCAAAAAGTTGAGAATATTGTAAGGAGCCTTTAGGACAACGTCTAGCATCCAACATTTGCATCATAGGTGTGCCAGAAGGAGAAGAGAAAGAACAAGAAATTGGAAATCTATTTGAAAGAATAATGAAAGAAAGCTTCCCTAATTTGGTGAAGGAAATAGACATGCAAGTCCAGGAAGCACAGAAAGTCCCAAACAAGATGGATGCAAAGAGGCCCGCTTCAAGACACATCACAGTTAAAGTGACAAAGTTTAAAGATAAAGAGAGTATCTTAAAAGCAGCAAGAGAAAAACAAAGAATTACCTATGGAGGAGTTCCCATAAGACTGTCAATAGATTTCCCAAAAGAAACTTTGTAGGCTAGAGGCAGTGTCAAGAAGTATACAAAATCATGAAAAGCAGGGGCCAACAACCAAGATTACTCTACCCAGCAAAACTATCATTTAGAATGGAAGGGCAGATAAAATGCTTCTCAGACAAGATAAAGCTAAAGTAGTTCATTATCACCACACTGTTATTATATGAAATGTTAAAGGGACTTATTTAAGAAAAAGTGGGAGATCAAACCTATGTACATTAAAATGGCAACAAATACATAAACATCAACAATTGACTCTAAAAATCAAACTAAGCAAACAAGCAGAACAGAAACAGAATTATAGATACGGAGATCAGTTGGCTGGTGGCTGATTGGGAGGGGTGCCTGAGGGAATGGAGGAATAGGTGAAGGGATTAAGAAGTACAAATTGGTAGTTTCGGAACAGGTAGGGGGCCAAAGAATTTATTTGCATGACCCATTAACATGGACAAAGGGGGTCTCACTACAGGAAGTTGGGATTACTGGCTAGAGGAGGGAGAAGAGGAAAAAACTGGGACAACTCTAATAGTATAATCAATGAAATAAAAAAAGGCAACATTTCCTCCTTTTCATGGCTGAGTATTATTACATTGTGTAAATGTATCATAACTTTTTTTAATCCACTCATCATCTACTGATGGACACGGGCTGCTTCCAAATCTTGGCTATTGTAAATAATGCTTCAGTGAACCCCGGGGTGCACTTGTTACTCTGTTTTCTTTCTGTGTTTGCTTTTGTTGTTTTTAATGGCGATGATACAAAAGAGAGGGAGAGAGACTTTTTATAACCTTGATGTCACTTTTTACCCACTTAGAGAAATACATTTTAAATAGATTTATAGTGAAAATATTAAGCCAATAATTCTTTCCAGTACAGACATTCTTCCCCCTGTCCAATCTTTAGAAACACTTAAGTATTTTAACAGGGAGTAGATAAGACTCTATCCAAAGAGACAGGGTTCAACTAAAAGGTAATCTTTCTCTTGTAATTAGTCCCACTTTGCCTTGGACACCCATCAGCTCTAATGGGTGTTTCCAGCAATGCCTTGCCAAGCACAGCCTTATCCAGTTTATATGATTGATTAAATGTGAGTGAAAGGCAGCTGTATCTCTTTTTTAATGTGCCGTGATTTTACATATAATTTGCAAAAAAGTATCCGGTTAGGGTTGTTTTGGCAATGCTACGTGGGGCTTTTATTCTCTGCAAATCAACTACGTTAATGTAGGCAAGAGAAACATTTTGTACCTTACTCTTAAGGTACAAAATTTGCTACTTGAAAATTATCCTCTTTCCTATAAAATTCTCTTGTTTTTCAAGAGTGTTTCTTTGCCTTTCTTCTAAATATTTCAGTGTAGAGAATGTTTCAAATGTGTCTCTTAGGTTACTAAAATAGTAGATGATTTCCTGAAGACCAAGCAGCTAGTAAGTGTTAAAACGATTTCGGAGCCAAGATCAGGATGGCACATTCTGTATGTAGCTCTCTCTACCATGTCACACTGCCTCTCAGACGAAAGAACCCCATACTGCTATTCAAGCACATTTTTAGGTCCTCAAGGACCAGGAATAAGGTATATTGGCCTTTGTGCCAGTGGAGGTAAGCTACCGCTTTCCCACATTTGGCCTCTTTTTGATAAAGCACTTATCAGCATGTGGCCTACACAGGGCTATCCATCTTCTCAGTGAAGAATCTAATCACTCAGCTTATCATTGTACGAGAAAGTAGGAAGAGAGAAGTTGATTCACAATGACCCTTGTTTCTTTCCCTGAAAATGTGTTTATCTAATGGATATATCATGTAGTTGATTGATTTTGCAATATTTATTGTCAGTTGGAAGACAACCACTTGTAAGGAAGAAAGTGCAAAGCGCTATAACAACCTGCAGAGGAGTTCACTTGGAATAAAATCCTGACCTTACTTACTACCTTTGTGAATTTGGACAGAATTCAGATTTTACATTTTTAAAGGACTCTAAATGGATGTATCATCTGCCTACATTAAATAGTTAAAATGGCAATAATATAAAATAGATATTCAAAAGCTCTGAAGGCTAAAAAATAGACTAATATTTAAAGAATTAACATTACTAAATAAAATGCCACAGCCACTGCTTTGGATGAGTTAGGTCTTTCTGATTTATTTATTTTCTGTTTAAATTATATACAACCTTAAAGCACATAAAAATAGTTAAGAAAACCCCACCTATCAAAAACCCATCTACTTACCATCTAGCTAATATTTTATTTCATATTTCTTTATTTTATTAAAAATATATACACATACACATGCATATATAATATTAGCTGGCTATAATAAAATATATACATATAGGTGTGTGCATATATAAATTATATCCATAAAATATATATGTACTTATTGCACACACATACACACTATTCTAGGTTCCTACATTATCTCCAACTAATTTTTTTTCCTCTCACTCTCCAAAGATAACCATTGCCCTGAGGTTGGGGGATATTATTCCCATGTGTGTTTAATGTTTAACTTGCATGTGCTCAACCCTCTATAACTTATGTGTAATTCCAAATTCTTGCTCTTATAATTAATATTGTAATAAACTTTCTTGTGCAACTCCCACTCGGCATGAACAAGAGATCACCTCAGCGGGCTTGCCCATGTGCTAGCAGCATGGCATCAACTGGGAGCTTGTTAGCAATGCAGATTCAGGTCCCTGTTCAGACTTTATAAAGAGAAACTGCATTTCTGCTTTGGAACAACATCCC
>VMDR010024196.1:5000-15156 GCA_007922815.1 Macrotus californicus | reverse complement strand
GATTAATTTACAGGAAAACAGTTGAGCCAATACAGGTGGAAGGTTGCCTGTTTAAAAAAAAAATAATAACTCTAAATCTAAAGAAAATTTGTTTTTTAATGGGCATTTAAAAAAATAATTTTTGTTATGTGTGTGTGTTAACTCATGCCAGCTATGGCTTAGCTCAGCTAACTGAAAGGAAGGGAAGCCCTTTATTGAGTGTATTATGTTGGGTGGTGTTCTCTTGTGTTGTGTTGCATTTATAGTAAATCCCATTGCCTGTGACTCCTAAATTATTATCTGAAATCTTAAGACATTTATTTAAAGAATTATTCTGCATCAATCTAGTCCGTTCTTACTCATAACATGTTGTGTTCTTATTTTCTCAACTCGGTATTTTGATAATCTTTTAAGGAAAAAATCCTAATAGAAATCCCTGGAAATAATTTACAGGACTAATGAATTTGTAGGTCTTTTAGACAGTTCTACGTTATAGTTACATTAATATTCTCTCTCTCTCTCTCTTTTTTTTGAGGCTTGAAGTAAATCCCATGGCACTAGAAGAATTTAGATACTGATTACTTGCGATTGGTTCCTGGTGATTTGCTCTTAATAATTTCCAGTTGAATTTAATGAAAGTATGATTCCTGAAATGCTGCTTCATTAAATTTGCATCTTTTCCCCTTTAAGTGTGGTCTCGGTCATTTCACCCATTTTGCGGTGTGTTTTCCTCCTCCTTAAAAAATAATGATTGAGAAAACAGAAACAATTAAGAATATCACTTTAGTTCTTCCTAGAACTCACAAGAGTTTCTGAGTGAAATGATGCAAGCTGCACTCCATCCGGATTCTACAATTTTTTTTGTTTGCAATTTGATGAGATTGTTTTCAAAAGACAGACGTTAAAAACAGAAACATGAAGATTTAGGAGGAGTGAGGGGAAGTGAAGAAAGAATCTGTTGCATGTGCAAGAGAAGCAAGGTTTTTAGTATTTTTCCAAAAAAAAAAAAAATGTAAAGCTTGATTAAGTTGTAGAGTGCAGCTTTCAGACTTAATTTAACTAAGATGGTGATTTGCAAATGAATATCTACGTGGGTCCTTCTTAAAAATCCAAATGCAAATGAGTACAACTGTAGTAAAATATATTTGCAAATGAATCCTGTTGCTTTATTCATTTATTGTGTAATTACTGCAATCCTTCCTACCCTGTTTTCAGTATTTTTTAATCATTAAGTCTGAAGCATGACAGCAGTGCCAGCCCTGGCATGATTCTCTTTGACTAAAACCTTGTAAATTAACACAATTAGCACAGCATCATCCTGCTAATTAACTTCCAGTGTCTGGTGCAATGGTTTTGCAAACAAGGAAGAGGGAGTCAGGAGGGAATCAACATGCCATTCTGTTACCAAACTCTGTGCTGTGTTCAGTTTAGCTCTGTAAGTCGAAGCTGGCCACATCAGAAGCCAGAGTCAGGCAATGAAGAGCTAAAGGGTTTAGAGGAAGAAAGCAGAAATGGGGTAGGGGCCGTCAGAATAGATAGGACAG
Organism: Macrotus californicus; assembly: GCA_007922815.1. Classification (NCBI taxonomy): domain Eukaryota; kingdom Metazoa; phylum Chordata; class Mammalia; order Chiroptera; family Phyllostomidae; genus Macrotus; species Macrotus californicus. The sequence continues at coordinate 13,633 of VMDR010024196.1, read as the reverse complement.
AGCTGGTGCCACAGATGCTCCATTTAGACCAGGCCTCCTTCCTATCGAGGAATCTCTGCCAGAGGGTACACGACGGTTTGCAGAATTCACTTTGGGTAACACAAAGGAGATTAAGAGGGCCTGGTTAACACAGCTGTGCCAGAACAGGAAGTGCTCCCAGGAAGCGGAGATTAGAATGGGAAATGGAACAGGGTTTTGGTGCTCTTCTGTAACTAACTGTGTGTGAGTCCTCGAGGGTGCATTATAAATCCCTTTGGTACTAGTTCTCTAGTCGGTGAGAAAAGGTAATTTCTGAGGTCTCTTTAAACTGTAAAACTCAAATGATTCTCTGATTCTAACTGCTTTTATAGTTTGCTACATAGTCACCTTGCTTCAATTAGTAACCTGGTGACGGAATTGCCCATAACGTCTCATAACCTAGTTGTACTATTTCAGTTTCTGCCACACACTGCTTCCCACAGAAACGTAGGATTAGAATCCAGATTCTCTCTCTCTCTCTATTATTATCTTTCCGTTCACCTGTTTTCGATCTTCCTCTCTCTCCCTCTTTCCGTACACACACACACACACACTCTCTCTCTCTCTCTTTCTCTCTCTCTCTCTCTCTCTCTCTCTCTCCTCCTCTCCCCTCTTTTGGAGGCTGTAGGCAGAGAGAAGGATTGGAAGAGAAGGAGGGAGAAGGCTAGCTAGAAGACAGACAGACAAGTGATGCTTTTTTTCCCAGGGACTCAACAACAGAACTGAGAGGCAGAAAGGAGCAAGTTGTAATTCATACCGAGTTGGAGGCTTTGTGCGATGAAAGCGATGGAGCGCTGCCTGGGAGATTGCTTTGCTGCACTCCACGAAGCAGATTTGAAACTGCCGTGGACCACTTTAGATGAGAGTTGGATTATGGAATGACCTGCTATGTCTGTGTCATAGTGTTCTGTGCAGGGAGCATTATACTGTGCTAACTAGGTGTTCAGTACCAAATAACAGAGGTATCCTAGATGTGATCTGTCAGCTGTGTCTCATTTTTATATTAGTTAAAATATAAAACAGAAACTGTGATGTGAAGAGACAGAGTAGCTAGATCTTGCACTTTGATACTATTGCTTGCTAGCTATTTAGAATGTGTGCATATTTTATTGTAGGGACCTAGGACTGCGTTGTGCTTTGACAGGAATGTGTGTGTACATATATATGTGTTTCTCTGTGTGTATAGCAAGTGACTTAATAGGCTTAACAAATAGATTTACTTATGACTTTCAAGTGGAAAATATTTCTACAAAGTTTTCATTTGAATTCAGTTTATTTTTAATCCAGGGCTGAAATTCAGTCCATTTTAAAGTATACATCTTACAATAGACATTATGTCAGGTGTTATAAACTGGGGAACTCTTTTATAATGTTCATATTGTTCGTGGAAAATAATAGGTAACCAAAAAAGTTGGGGAGAGGGGACTTTAACAGTTCTGATGAGTATCTAAGTAATTTAACTATTTTTCCCCAAACCCTCAGGCTTGAAGATGCAGTGGACGCCAGAGCATGCCCAGTGGCCAGAACAGCACTTTGACATCACCTCGACCACTCGGTCTCCCGCCCACAAGGTTGAAGCCTACAGAGGTCATCTGCAGCGCACCTATCAGTATGCCTGGGCGAACGATGACATATCTGCTCTGACTGCATCCAACCTACTAAAAAAATATGCAGAGAAGTATTCTGGCATTTTGGAAGGCCCTGTGGACCGACCTGTACTCAGCAACTACTCAGATGCACCATCAGGACTAGTGAATGGTCGGAAAAATGAAAGCGAACCCTGGCAGCCTTCCTTGAATTCAGAAGCTGTTTATCCCATGAACTGTGTTCCAGATGTCATCACTGCCAGCAAAGCTGGAGTTAGTTCAGCCCTCCCTCCAGCAGATGTCTCTGCAAGTATAGGGAGCTCTCCTGGGGTGGCCAGCAACCTGACAGAACCTAGTTATTCAAGTAGTACCTGTGGAAGCCACACCGTACCCAGTCTTCATGCAGGGCTCCCATCTCAGGAATATGCCCCAGGATACAACGGATCATACCTGCATTCTACGTACAGTAGCCAAGCAGCACCTGCACTTCCTTCGCCTCACCCTTCCCCTCTGCATAGCTCTGGGCTCCTGCAGCCGCCGCCGCCGCCGCCTCCGCCACCAGCCCTGGTCCCAGGCTACAATGGGACTTCTAACCTCTCCAGTTATAGCTATCCCTCTGCTAGCTATCCTGCTCAGACTGCCGTGGGGTCCGGGTACAGCCCTGGGGGTGCACCTCCGCCTCCTTCAGCATACCTGCCTTCAGGAATTCCTGCTCCTACCCCTCTGCCCCCAACCACAGTTCCTGGCTACACCTACCAAGGTCATGGTCTGACACCTATTGCACCCTCAGCCCTGACAAACAGTTCGGCAAGCTCTCTCAAAAGAAAAGCTTTCTATATGGCAGGGCAAGGGGATATGGACTCCAGTTATGGAAATTACAGCTATGGCCAACAGAGATCTACACAGAGTCCTATGTACAGAATGCCCGACAACAGCATTTCAAACTCAAATCGGGGGAATGGCTTTGACAGAAGTGCTGAAACATCATCCTTAGCATTTAAGCCAACGAAGCAGCTAATGTCCTCTGAACAGCAAAGGAAATTCAGCAGCCAGTCCAGCAGGGCTCTGACCCCTCCTTCCTACAGTACTGCTAAAAATTCACTGGGATCAAGATCCAGTGAATCCTTTGGGAAGTACACGTCGCCAGTAATGAGTGAGCATGGGGACGAGCACAGGCAACTCCTCTCTCACCCAATGCAAGGCCCTGGACTCCGTGCAGCTACCTCATCCAACCACTCTGTGGACGAGCAACTGAAGAGTACTGACACCCACCTCATTGACCTGGTAACCAATGAGATCATCACCCAAGGACCGCCAGTGGACTGGAATGACATTGCTGGGCTTGACCTAGTAAAGGCTGTCATTAAGGAAGAGGTTTTATGGCCAGTGTTGAGGTCAGATGCGTTCAGTGGACTGACGGCCTTACCGCGGAGCATCCTTTTATTTGGACCTCGAGGAACAGGCAAAACCTTATTAGGCAGGTGCATAGCTAGTCAGCTGGGGGCCACATTTTTCAAAATCGCTGGTTCTGGCCTAGTTGCCAAGTGGCTAGGAGAAGCAGAGAAAATTATCCATGCCTCTTTCCTTGTGGCCAGATGTCGCCAGCCCTCGGTGATTTTCGTCAGTGACATTGACATGCTTCTCTCCTCTCAAGTGAGTGAGGAGCACAGTCCAGTCAGTCGGATGAGAACCGAATTTCTGATGCAGCTGGACACTGTACTAACATCGGCTGAGGACCAAATCGTAGTGATCTGTGCCACCAGTAAACCAGAAGAAATAGATGAGTCTCTTCGGAGGTACTTCATGAAACGACTTTTAATCCCACTTCCTGACAGCACAGCGAGGCACCAGATAATAGTACAACTGCTCTCACAGCACAATTACTGTCTCAATGACAAGGAGTTTGCACTGCTCGTCCAGCGCACAGAAGGCTTTTCTGGACTAGACGTGGCTCATTTGTGTCAGGAAGCAGCGGTGGGGCCCCTCCACGCCATGCCCACCGCAGACCTCTCAGCCATTATGCCCGGCCAGTTGAGGCCCGTTACATACCAAGACTTTGAAAATGCTTTCTGCAAGATTCAGCCTAGCATATCTCAGAAAGAGCTTGATATGTATGTTGAATGGAACAAAATGTTTGGTTGCAGTCAGTGATAACTTCTTTTAAAAGTGTAATGAATGTTGGCACACGCACATAAAACCTGCTACATAGGGTCTAGAGCCCCTTTCCAGTAGTGTTTAAATTGCAAAGGGCACTGGGGAAGACGATGATTAAGTTGCATCTTTAGAGTCAGGGTAGATTTGGAGGAAAAAATGCATCAAATGAGAGCTTCTGATTTGAAAGCCCCAGATGACAGAAAAGCATCTGTTGATGCTCAGTTTGGTTCAAGCTAGACAACACTCACCAAGGAGCAAGGTGCAAGTGTGTTGACTTCAGAAGGACATGAACCTCGTGTGTTGATTCCATTCTGCTGTTCTCGAGATTTAGTTGCTGTCAAGTGCCTGGAGTGGTGCTTTATTTTTTGTTTGCCTCACAATTACATTGGTGGCATGTGCTAATATAAAGAGCTTTAACTTCAAACATTATTGGACTAAAGAGATGAACGGTTGTGTTCTGACAGAAAACCAGATTTTTGCCATTTTAAGAGCAACAGTATTCCTCAATCCTGTCTGTTCTGCAGTATTAAGCTAAGAACAGGTAAAACAGGGTAACGGTAATCTGGACCTTAATTTCTGCAGTTCATTTCTTTTAATGTTCTTGTCTGCAAAAACTCAGGAAAGCGATTGTGATTTGTACAGTACCTCAAAGGAATGTGTTGAAAGCACTATGTACTGCTGAGAGTAATGGGTTAGGCTTCGATGTTACTTTATATTAAAATGTATGTTTACCTCAACAATTGGAAAATAGCAAGGAAAATTACTTTGAATGTATCCAGAAAAAATAATTAAGTGTGATACAACTGAATATTTACAATTTAAAGTAGAAATGGAAGGATTTTTTTTTAAGTTTCTTTTACTAATTATGGGGAATTAACCAGAGCAGAGTAATTCTTTATGTCAATAACTGCAAGAATTCTTCGTACATTGCTCCTTGGTAGTGAAGTGAAAATGTTCTCAAAAGGTACACTGGTTAACAGAAAGCTACTTCTTCAGTTTGTGTTAGTGTCTAGGACAGTCAGCCGCAAAACCTGCTTAGGACTCGGAAAGTCACGGTGCCCGAAACTGGGCCTGCGTTGTACCGCGGAGTTGGTGATGGTGGCGGTGCTGGTGGATTGCAAGTTCTCTCTTAAAACTGCTGGGAATGGTGTCATTCTACTCACTAATCTAACTCATAGGCTTGCCATGCTGTTTGATAGGACGCGGAAGACAGCAACCCAAACGCGCGCACAAATACGAAATAAATACAAAAGGCAACCAACTTACGCGCACCCACAAAGAACATCTGCATCCCCTCTCCTTCGTTTTGGCTCCTCTCTTGTCAGTGCAGTTTTGCTTCTCATTTTAAAATCTTCTGGGCTGCAGTGCTCCCACATTCATTTCTACCTCAGTTTTGTTACATTTCTCTTGGAAAGTAAAGTAGAAAATCGGAAGTGGACACACAAACACACACACACAAGATATCTTGCCAAACATTTCACTTTGTTTTCTTCCACCTTTTCCCATGCATCTAGTTTCCAAATACATCAGTCTGCCTCCTGCTTACCTCCCCTGACTCTGCCTCCCACCCCAAGAGCATATGTGGCATTTTTCTGAATTTCTTATTCCTCTCCTCCCCACCAAGTTGTTCTTTGTATCCTTTAATGCCTTTATGTGCAACTTTTCCTCCATAGCTGCCTGGTGCTCGGCAGTGCCTCTAAACAGACACGTAGGCTAGAGCTTTCCAAAGCCACTGCCCGTGCGTAAGCAGAACAGCCTGGCTTTTTGAATGTATTTTTCCTGTTTTTTTTTTTCTTTTTCTTTTTTTCCTTTTTTTTTTTTTTTTTTTTTTTTTTTTTTTTTTTTTGTTCAAGAGATGCAGTAACAAAACTGTTGCAAAGCACTGGCATTTTATGTATTCAAAAAGTGATGTACATTTTTTAAAATTTTAAATAAATGCAATGGGAAGCCCCAAGAAAGTTCTTTCTGTTATTGTTTTTTTTTCTTCAGAAATTTTTACTGATTTCATCCACAATGTTAAATTCTCTGAAATACAACCTAGAGAAAGCTAATGAGAACTTCGTGATATTTCTGAAATTTTATGATGCGTGATCCATTACTCCTTGTTTTTCTTATTTTTCATGTTGCTAAAAACTGAGCAAACGAACCAGAATTTAATTTACTCTGATGTTCTATGATTTAAAACTGTGCTCACATATAAATATTCCACATTAAAAAGCAGTGCCTTTGATTAAGGATACAAAAATAATGTTTAAGTACATCCTCTGCTTCTTGCAAGTGAAAAAATGCTACAATTGTGTTCTGGCTCTACCCTGCACACCCCCTATTGTAAGGAAATTCTAGTGTCCCCATTCACTTGTACATTCGCATTGATCCCCCCGAGAAGTTTACTTTTGCACAGTGCTGACCTATTTTCTGTCTTTTAGACATTACATTTCGTTTCTGCCAACATGCTGTGTTCACTTGAAAGCAACCGGCAAGTTTTGATAAACTCTGTCTTATTTAGACAGCTTTGGAAAATCCAATATCGATCCATATTTTTTGTGGCTAGTAAGAGTTAATGCCAAATATATGACTGCACTATTATGTTTTACACTTGTTTATAAAACTGAAAATAAAGTCAAACATACTAGCTTTTAGCTTTAAGTGACTTAAAAATTACTTTGGGATATCAGTGGTCAAAAATCCATGTATTTAGGCAGAAGCTGAATTCCTGTGTGAATCTCATTTAGCCTCCTGAATTCGAGGATTTGATCTCTTAGGAAATGGGCATGCTGACGAAATGAAGATGTGTTGGGGGAGATAGGCTGACCTTTGAGTAGATAGTGCTCTCCCGTGATTCTTTGATTCTACATGACAGCATTATGAGCTCTTCTATGGACTAGCCTAATAATGAGCTCCTTTCTGACCATCCCTTCTGGAGCTTGGAGTGGGGGTGGGGGTACCACATCGTCAGCAGTGAATGCATACAATCAGTGATGGTACAACTGAGTAATACGGCTTCATACTCTTGGCCTTTTTTTTGACTGCTAAGAATTTGGTGAAGGCTACTAATGAAGGTAAGGAGGTAATGAGCCAGTCTAAATCCCTTGCTGTCTGGCCAGGGGGTTTGAGCCAGTCCACTTAACAGCCCCTAATTCTCTTCTTCACAACTGCAATAACATTTCCAACAGGGACAAAAAGGAAGTGAAGGAACCACTTCAGAAGGATCAATAGAAATTCAAGAGGTAGTTCATAATAACCTTATGTGTGACACAAATGGAAATACTCTACCCTTCTGGCATGCTTCTCACCAAAATATTTAGAACATTAGTGACAATATGGAAAACTTTGCTGACTGAGCTGATCAATGGAATGTGAAGGCAGCATACTTTAAGGCTATTTACTTTCACACAGAATGTTTATCTATTAGTCAGTTTGTATTCTACTCAAATGCAGATAGACGGGTATAATGTTTTCTTGTGCATTTGAAACCTATCAAGGAGAAAATAAACCATTCCACTAAAATACACAGGCCAAACACCATCTGGGCAAGTGATAAACGCTATCCAGAGGCTATGCTATGTAAAACAGCAAGGTCAATTTGCATGGGTTGCATAGTCCTTGGCTATGCAGTTTTCAAAACACTACATCCAAGAAAATCCAAATTAATTTCTACACTAGGTCTTTGTAAATTTAAATATATTTGTGGGTTGTAAACATGTTTTAGAGGCACTTGGAATTTCTGTCTCTGAAAATGTGTCCAACTCCGAGCAGAAAGATACTTCTATAATCCCGTTCTCGTGTTTCTTAACAAGAATTGGGTATCATGATCGGTGAAACTGTATTTTGCAAAGTGAAAGGGACACAGTTTGTTGAACTATTAAGGCCACTAAAGTAAAGTTCTAATATATATACATATATATATAAAGTTAGTGTGTGTATGTGTGTGTATGTGTGTGTGCTGTTTTCACCGCCTATTTGAGCTTTAAACTAACATCTATTTTACATTATTCAGAAAGAACTGTTTACTTCCTTTCTTCACATGTGCAGATATACATGAACACTTTACAAGTAGTGTTTTGATATGTTTCTTTTGAAAAACCTTTGGTTTTTGAAGCACCTGCCGATTTTCACATGAAGCACATTAGCAAATATGGGACTATGAGTATTTCAGAATTCAAAACCAGCTTTACTTGTGACTAACCAACACATGAACTGACACTCACACTCTGCTAAGACCTCTGGTTGACATTCGATTTTGAACCTGCCAGATGCATTTGTGTGAACCAGGGATACTGCATCTTTAATGAACAAGTCTCTCCTCTTTCCCTTGTTTTTAAATACAACACAAGCAGTGTAGCACTAGGCACTGCAATTGTCAAAGACAATTAGACTGAAAGCAGGAAAATTTCACCTCCCTGTCTCAGTGATATGTAGAATGTCGGCAGCATGGGTCAGCCTTGCCACAGAGTTGTGTGAGAATATATGAATCAGTCTTATAGAATGTTAAATATTTATAAAATGGTTCTGTAGTACACCAAGGTTGGGAGCACATTCATTCCTTCTTGTTGCTTTGTGATACAAAACAAAAAAAAAGGAAAAGTTTATTTCTAGGATTAAAACTAAATATCTTTTACCCACCTCTCTCACTCGTGTGTGTGTGTGTGTGTGTGTGTTGTGTTTCCTTGTGGATTATATACAGTTTCTAGAGAATATTCATTTCTTTTTTTTCTTTTTCTCATCTGACGTATATTCAAACATTGTTCTTTATAACCATTTCTACCTCATTGCTACATATTGTACATGTAGTATTTATTTGTTGTCTTTTTTTGAATGTCATGCATTTCGTAAGAAAAAGACTTGTCCTTGAACTTGAACAGTCTACCTCAGAAA
>VMDR010024195.1:0-15152 GCA_007922815.1 Macrotus californicus | reverse complement strand
AATTTATGATCTAAAAAGAGGTGTCTCCTTTTCTCGGTCCCACGTTAGTCCCAATGGTCTCCATGAATCATTTATGTTATTCTCTCAACCTGAAAGTTTCTGACATTTCTTTAAGGCTTACTTCTTTCCATTCTGAAAGATTCAGCCTCAATAACACTAGTGAAATATCTTTCTATTGATATCCCTACCTAGATGGAAATAATTTCTCACTTCAAGTATTGTATTGGAATATAATTTACAACCCAACAAATACAATGAGAATTTCATAGAAACTTTTGTGCCTATAGACCTCAGCTACTGACCTCCAATTCTATATTTTAAATTGTTCTTACCATGCTGCTTATAAGAGTATCTTCAAATACCAATTGTCACATTAAAAAAAGAGTAGTCTTAGAGTATTTATGATGTTTTGAAACCTGATGAACATAATGAAGGCACAGTCATCTAAAGGAAAATGAGTGAACTAGTAAGGGAGAAATGGAGACTGAGACAGAGTCCAAGATAAACATTACTCTGTTCAGTGTAATCTGTTATTTTCTTTCTGTGGAATTTCTAGCAGAGTGTCAAGGGATCCTCACAAGAACATGGTAAGTTGCTTTTTGTGGATTAAAGTCATAGATTCTACACTTTTTCTGCCCAAGTTGCTATTTACCTAGCCCTTAGCTGAATGATATCAGGTAACTGGTATTCTTGAGTCTATAAAGCACTGACAGGGTTTTTTTTTTTAATAAATATGGAGTTTTATCATATTCACCCAAAGCTACTGATGTACTTTTGAATAGCACTGAGTACTATATGTATCCAGATAGCACATTTTATTTTACATCAGGGCATTTCTTAAAGAACACAGAGCTCAGCACAATGGTTCTGATACCATCAACAAGAAGGATATTGGAATGCACTGCTCCTTGAAAATTAAAACTGACAGCATTTTTAAATATGCTTTAAAGAATAGTGACCTAGTGACCTGCTATCAACATCATACTATTTTTATTGCCAAACACTTTCAATTACAGAACACTACCTGGATCTCATAATAACCCTTTAAGATAAGTAGGCCAAGTATTTTAAATTCACACTTGTACAGATGTAGTTACTGAGACTCAGAGGGAAGAATGGGCCCAAAGACACAACGTTTGTGAAAGGTACAGTATAAGCCTGAATCACAACATGTGATTTTTTACACAAATGCTTTTTCACCGCTTTGCAAAGTAGCATCTGTTAATATCACAGACTAAATTAATCAGACCAGAGAAAATTAGTGCAGGTTCACATACACACACACAGACACACAAGCAACTCATAGTACCAAAAAAGGCAGTATTCTTTTTCTAGTCTTTTTATTTTCCTACATTTAATATTGGTGTTAATTTTTGTTTCTTGATGAAATGCTAAAACAGAGGCAGCTGCTAAATGAAATAAAATAGTGTTTATATTACAGAGATTTCTATTTTTTTAGAAGCGTGGTGTTCATTAAAGCTAGCCAAATGTCATGTGCAATGGAAACAATTTTTTCTAGAAATATCTTTTTACTTCACCCATTTCTTTTTTATCTTTATTTTCATCTGTGTCCAAAACTTGTTAAAATACAAATTTGCAAATGTTTGGGGGTGAGGGGGGATTTCCAGTGGAAAGCAGTTAGAGATTGAAGGTTTTCTATCTCATGTAAAATCAGAATTAAAGCCACAGTAATGGCTGTTTTTGGAACATAGGGGTGATGGGGTAGCACCTCTGGCATCTTGACTCGGTACTGAGAAGGCCACCATGACTCCCCACCTCAGGCCCTTGCTCATCCTGCCCCAGCCTCCTAGAGTGTCTTTTCTCTGCCTACTGGTGTCCTAGCCTATATCTGATGCATCAGGTACCAGATCCATTCAACAATATGGATCCAGAATCTATATTCGTTTTCTAGGACTGCTGTAACAAAGACTTACAAAACGGGTGGCTGAAACAACACAAATTCGCTGTCTCACAGTTCCCGAGGCAGGCGCCCAGGGCTAATATCTCAGCAGTGTTGGTGCCTTCCAAGGGCTCTGAGGGAAGAATCAGTTCCAGGCCTCTGTCCTTACCTAGTAGATGGCTGTCTTTTCCCTATGTCTTCACATCACCTTCCCTCTGTGTCTGCTGAAATGAATGCCTTGTACTCTTTTTTAAAAAAATATCCATCCTATGTATTTTTTATCTCTGCATCTTCTATGAGAGATGGGACACAGTCTATTTTCATCACCTCTTCATGCCCCAATATAGAAGCTTGCCCTTCATGTAAAGAGTTCAAAAGAGTAGATTAATGGATACACACAGTGCAACTCTGAGCTAGAGGTCTTTGAGCAGAAATTGAATCCCTTTGGTGATATTGAATTTCCTAAATTTTGAATTGGGAATCCTAATATTTGAAAGCCTCTCATCAGTTAAGAGCTCATCAATATTAGTTGCTTAAATACACACACACAAAGACACACACACACATATTTAAGAGTAAACTCTTCAAGAATATTTGAGTTTATAGCACGGATTGAGACTATAGCCTGGTTTCCTTTAATTCATACTCCTGTCTTTATTTCAGATTTACTTTCAGTCAGAGCATTGATTTACCTTGTTTTAGTCTTTTCTCACTTTGTTCTTTATAAGCCTTTTGTTGGCTTTCTAAAAGTTATTGCCACTGAATTAGATTTTAATGGAGTTAATATATCAGTATGTTATTTAGGGTTTTAGTCTGTGATTAATCCTAGGGAAGCTGGGTGAGTGCTTTACCAGAGGGCTGTGTTTCTCCAGGTTGTGGCATTATTCATGTCAGATGCAAATGAACAAATACAGAGCAGCAGGAAAAATGAAGTAAGGAAACAGGGAGTCTGGGGTTTGGCACCAAAAAAAAGGGGTACAATTTTTTTAGCGCAGTTCAATTTTCCACTCAAGGGTCTCTGATAAAGCAGGTACACTTGAATCCTGTGGTAACTAGGATTAAAATGCTATTTATTTCTGATCTGTGCCTAATGATGAATTAACAGATCTGTCTTTATATTCAGCTATTTCTGTTGAATCTAAACAAAAGGCAGATTGTTATGTTATACAGACTGAAAATTTATAGTTTTATTTATGCCTCCCTCTTCTTGCCAGATGAGGAGCTTAATCTTCATACAACTATTTTAAATAATATTCAGAACCAGTTAAATGTGATCCCTGATTTTTATGCACGTTCTCAAGTGTGCATTACCCTCATGCCCCAATATCTGTGTGTTTCCTTTCACCAGGCAGTTCCTGCTCCTTGCTTTGCTTTCCTGATTCACAGGCCAAGACAACACCCGCAGACAATTTACCTGAACTGCCCTCTCAGACACAGATAGCTATGAAAACCTGAGAAGAGGTGAATAGACAATCCCAGTTATATTGCTTTCTATTCAAAAGATGGCTTGCACAGTTGGAGATTCTGCCAGTTGGGCTATGATGTCAGCAGGTCTCCTAGATACATTTTATCTTCCGAGAGCATGGGTGGCAATGTGCTTCCTCCTTCAGCTGTTTGGGCCCAGGATGGGACAGCAGTGCTTCTTTCATTCAAGATACCTGAAGCTACAGGTCACTTTTTAAATGGCCAAAAATATCCTGCAGTGCTAGGTTACTTCTGAAAACAGGTCACGTTCAGAATAGGGAGCTCTGGGCTGTTTCCAATGCTCCCTCATCCCCTCGCCCTGTTACAGCTAAGGGTTATTTTTTCCAAATATTTGTTGTGGAGCATAGTGTAGCTCATGGTGTTCAGTTTCACAGCATTGTGAGGGCCCCTGTGACTGGGCCCCACCCCCGGAGTTCTTTACTCGTCTGGGGCTTGTCCTCATTGAGCCTCCAGCAAATTCCTCCAGTTCAGCTCTGGTTCTCCTCTGGGCATGGGTCCTGTGGGCGCTTTCTGCACGAGTCTCATCCAGCAATTTTACACCATGTATGGAATACTAAATAAGAAGTGATCTCTGCCTTCTCAAAGCTCAGATACCCATGGGAAGAAAATAAAATGATATTGGGATGCAAACAGTATCACAGCAAGTTTCAATCATTAATAACCCTTTCATGGAAAGCGTCCAGTACAATCAGCACCTTCCACTCATGTGAGAAGATGCGTCACAACAGAAGAACAAGGGAGAGAAAAGAGGAGAAACAGACTGTGTTAGGTTTAATCAGATACTGCATCCAAGCCCTGAAAATACAAATTTGAAATTTCAAGAAGGAATGGTAATTATAAAAATAATTAAATGGAGACCTTTGAAATGGTTTAAAAATGCAAGAAAAAAACTTTGACATCAGTAATAATTTAAAATTCCTCTGAGCTTAGATTTTATACTTATGATTATTCTTCAAATTAGCTCTTGTTAACTCTGCAGATTTCTGCCTTATGAGGCTTTAGAGTTTAAGTTTCTCATACAACCATGGCACAAAAGTCCTTGGCTTATAAGGTCACAAATCCCTGCTGGGTGTGGTTGATGTTGTGTGTGTGTTAGCGGGGGTGGGGGTGGTGCTTATAGTTAGTGAAATAAAAGATGAAGAATTGTCCCATGTTGCCCTGACCAGGTGGATCAGTTGGTTGGAGTGTTGTCCCTTACACCAAAAGGTTACAGGGCACATACTTGGGTTTTGGGTATGATCCCTTGTCCAGGCACGTGCAGTTAGGAACAAATTGATGTTTTTCACATCTCTCCCTCTCTCTCAAAACAATAATAAATAATATCCTTGAATGAGGATTAAAAATAAAAGAATTGTCCCATGATGAGTCAAATAAACGGTGCTGGAATCTGCTACAAAGACACTAGCTAATAACTGATTAAATCTGTACCACAACTGGACACAACTTGAAAAGCAAGAAGAATTATGGAAGGTTATAGAAAGACAATGTTTACACCCTCATCTTTCTGGCCTTTTATGTATATTTTTGTGCCATGAGAAGCAAAAAATATATAAAAATCTTTGGCCAGGTTTGCATGTATCATTTCTCATGTTTTGTGGTTAGTTTTAACATTTAGAATCCTATACAGTGAATCTTCACCGACGTCATATATCTGTCAGCGACAAATACATTATGCATGGCTTATGGGCATGCATGACAGACAGTATTTTCATTTTATATAATCAGAGGGCTTGAAAGGAAAACTAAGATGCCATCAAAACTGTCTGCCTCTCTGTGTGCAGACGTGACCATCCTTACAGGAAGCTGTGGACATACGAGTCTCTGGCCTGTTTTCAGAGAATATGGACATTCCTCTCTTGAATAAATCATTCTTGCTGTTTAACAACCTTTACAGTCTGAACGTGCCTTCTCATAAAAAAACTTGCTTTTTAAAATTGACCAGAATTTTTCCATTTTGCTGGAAGAAATAGACTACTTTGGATTGTTTGACCATACTAATGCCTTTATAGCAAGTGAATTCATTACAGGGTGGCTGCACCAGTGTGGGGAATATGTCTTCTGAGCAGTATCCTCTTCCCTCCTTCGAAACTGTGCAATGTTAAAGTGGATCATCTCCTAGCTACTCTTTTTCCCCCTCTGGGTTGTAGCACATCACACTAGATGGCAGTAATACCCTAGTTTAGGAGTCCATTTCATTTCTCCTCTACCCCCACTCACAACCTTTCCTTGTCTGAAATAATACAGAATAAAACATGCAGATAAATTTGTTCATTTTGTACAAGGTTCATTCAGAAAAGCTGATATACAATTAAGGCTGATAAGAAAAAAAACATATTAAATGATATTGAAAACTCAGGTGTTGTGGAGTTTTCTTTGGAGGGGGTGGAGGGGGAAGGTCCTCTGGTCTGTTTCTTTGTTACCAGTTTTTAGATGTAGTTTAATTATAAAAGGAAATTTGATTGGCCAAAAATATAAACTTAAATGAGGAGGAAAAGGTATATTTCTGAGAAAAGAAAGAAATTCAGCCATGCCAGTTGCTTATGTTTTCTCAAATGCTATGCTTCTTCCAGCAGGTTGGCTCTGCTTTCATGCAACATTAACCTGGATTTTCCAGACAGAGATGGTCAGATGCAGGCTTAGAGCTCTGCGTGGGTTGCCCATTAGCAATGAGCAGAATGATTGGAAGGGGATCAAAACCACACGGAAGCTCCTGATACAAGGAGGACCCTTTTCACTGTGTTTGTTTAAAACTAAAAGTCTGCTGAGGATTTGCAGGGAGACAAATTCAGTTTCTTTTAAATATTCGTGGCCACTGATCCAGAGCCCCAGAATGCCCTACCAAGTGGGAAACATCTGAGAAAAACATGCAAAACAAACAAACAAACAAACAGAAAATGCTTTACTTTGGCACTAATTTATTTTGCATACAAAGTAGTAAAAGGATTAAATTGTTTTCATCAAAACAAACTTATCAGGCATTTAACTTGATGTTACAGGAATGTTATTTTTTCACACTCTCAGTTCACACAGCCTAGACTTTATGCTGGAATTCACAGGCTCTGTGCTCTCATTTTAAAGGAAAGCGTGTAATCACCTTTTAAAGGTTACTACCCAGAAACCTGGAGCAGTATCATAAGGAGCAGCATGAACTCACGAGTAAATATGAAGAATGTTACTCAGCTTGCATGTGAAAATGCTTAATGCATTATTTATAGATACTATTTTACCATGAGATCAAGGTCATGCATTGGACTCCCGGGCAATGGGTCAAGTCTTGAGAGGCCATCCTGATAATCCCAGCTGACAGCTTCTTGGATAGAGTTGGTGTACTTTAAGTAGATGTATTTTCCAACTTGGAGAGAACAGGGAAAACTGTATTTTTTTTTATTAGCTAGCTACTCATTTATCCAAATTGATCACAACTCATTAATTTTGATAAGAAACAGTTCATAGAGTTGGGAGGTGTTATGTTCAGATTCTCTCTCTCTAAATTCTACAAATCATTCTACTAACCTTTTCTCCTAGCAACTGTTCCTTTCCTTCTACCCTTTGCCAATGACGTTTCCATACATTCCAATGTCCAGAGGAAAGCAGCCTCAGTAACAGTATAACTTATAAGAAAATACTGGAATCTTAGAACAGTGACTTTAGAATTTTCAATGAAAAAATATTTTCATACATTAATTTGTTACTGGGCTGTTTTGTTGTGTCCCCCTTGGGTTCTCCTGTATAATACAGAAGATACAGGCCTTCCTGTTCAAGTAACCTAGGGGTATGATATGGAGATCCTGACCTAGCATTAAACAGACAATGGAGTGGTGGAGTTAGAGGAAGTCGGCCACTCCTGTGTAGACGATAAGGGGATGCATTGTCTGTAGATAATTTAAAGACCACGGTAAGTTTAGTGACAATAGATCTGGTTTTTATAAACATTATGCACCAGCAGTAATGAAGTAGTCCTCCAAGTCAAGCAGGTGCTTCCTGCTCCCTGTCTCCCCCTTGAGGGCAGCTGAAAAAGGGAAAGCTCTTGATGCCTTCATACTTCTAGCTCAAAGAGGCTCTATTTTCTACCTGGGCTTAAATGAAAAAATAAAAAAGTCACAAAAATTCTCTCATCCTGCTTTTGATCTGGGCTTTCCTCCAAAGTCTTGGAAACACAGTTATTCCTTTTTTATTTTTGCCTATGTTCAGGATCAGTAGATCAGGAATCAGTCAAAATAACAAAAATCCTTCATATTAATTAAATGTTGTAAAATCAAAACTTTCGGAAGGAAGCATCCCTATTTAATAGACAATGAAATTCAAGATAATAAAAGGTGGCAAAAGGAGCCTTCTGTGGCAGGGTGACTGACAAGGAGTCATCATCAAGCTGATGAACGCAGGGTAGCCTCTAAGCAAGCATCTCAGGACATCTCTGTCTTGATGGAACACCTCTGCATCAGGATGTTTCCAGGCAAGTTAAAAAGATTTAAGATTGAATTTATAATGAAACCAATGTATAAATGGAAAACAATGTTGCTATCATTTGTAGATCTTCAAAGGCACATAAATAGGATCCACAATTACAAGCACAGGTTTTGAAACCCAGGATTTTCATCCTGGCCCCACCATTTATTGAATGTATGACCGTGTTTTAGTTTCTTAAAATTTTGTTTGCTCATCTGCTAAGTTGGTATTAAAATAATATAATAATGGCATATTACAGGGTTGTCATTAGGTTTAAATGATATAGTGTAGAAAAAAAGCTTTCCTACGTTCTTGGCACACAGAAAACTTCCAACGTTTCTTAGCTATTTGACTCCATGTGGAGTTCTGTATGCACAGTGGGAGATACAATAATAATTCTCTTCGGCCTAGACTAGCTACCAATTAAGTCGGTAGAGGGTTTATGATACTTTAAGTAAATGATCTCTGTATCTCCTCACCTTATCTTTCTTATTCTTTTTTTTTTAAATGTTTATCTTTCCATATTTATCCAATTCCTTACCCATTAGTTCCAATTATTTAGTCTACTACCTCTGGCAAGCCTCTCACCTCCTAAGATAGGTAGTGAATTTTCCCCAGTGAAAGAAGAAAAAGCAAGATCAGTATTGACTGAAATAAGAGGAGTTTCCATGGGAAGAGCATAACTTGATGTCAGACTCATAGGACAGTATGGGTTTAAAGAGAGGGAAGTAGAAAGATGGTTCTACTCAAGATTTGGGGCAAAGCATGAGCAAGTGATGGAGACAGGGAGAGAAAAGGTGCATGTAACAGGGAAGGAATTGGTCTCATTGCCGTGGGAAGGTGTGTAATGAGTAGATCAGGCTGGATAGGCAGGAAGCCTAATCATGCAAAGCTTATATATAATACTGGAAAAAACTCTATTGACTGAAAGAAGGAAGCCACTTGGGAGTTGAGATTCAGGGTTGCTGCTGAGATGCAGGATGGATTCTAAGGCTAAAGTTATAACTAGAAGTTCTAGTTAGGGTCTGAAACTGCAGCTGTGGCTAGGGTTAGGTTTTGGAGTCATTCATGCATATAAGTGAAAATGTATATATACACACATTTTGTATGTATATACATTTATGTGTATGTATATGCATATACATACACACACACGTGGATAAATTTCAGAGGATCCAAACTCCTTGAAGCCAATCAGTGGATTTCTATTTAGGAGTTTCTCTCTCTCCCCAACTATTCTCTGCCCACCGCCATACACCCCATACACACACACACACACACACACACACACATATACATACACACACATATGGCTATATGGATACAATGTAAACAGTGACTGGTCCTATTACAAGAAATGCTATTTGATATCTTTGCTAAACTAAATAATAAAAATAACTAACATGTATTTAAACAGGCACTGTGCTAAAAACTTCATATATGTTATGTAAGTTAATTTAAATCTAATGGAAATGGAAGAGAGATTACAGTTGGGGTAGACAGTGGACCAGGATCAAGAAAACCAGCTAGCAATCTGTTGCCAAAATACAAATGTGAATTGATGAAGCTCTGGAGTATGATAAATAGAAGTGGGAATGGAAAGGAAGGAGGAAAATGTGAAAAATATTAGAAAGAAAAAAGTGATCTCACTTTGAAAGAGACTGGGTAGGGAGTGGTTTCAGAGAGGAAATGCTGGAAGATTGTTTATGAAGTTCGTAACTGTGGAGCTACAGGAATGAGAGAGGCAACGAAATGTTTGCTTATTAATTCGAGATTTTATCATAATAGTTTACCTATGCATGCAATTCTTCAAGATTATTTGACTGCCTGTTGCACATTTTCTGCTTCCTCCGTGGTCTGCTTTAAATAATATCTTTCCAGTCTTTCTCTGATTTTACTCCTAGTTTCCAAACAGATGAGAGGTAAAACAGGACTATGGACTGGCTTCTTTCAATGATATCAAAGCCTATGACTGGCTCTTTTCCAATCAGGACGTGGTTTCTGTAGCAACCAACTTCACTGTTTTTTGTTTTTTGTTTTGCATTTTCTCTACCAAGAAATACAAATTAGTTTACATAGACTAACTAAAGAAAAGTATTCATTATATTCTATGTTTTACAATTTGGCTTGTCTAAGGCAGCGATTTTCAACCTTTTTCATTTCATGGCATACATAAACTAATTATTAAAATTCCACAGCACACCGAAAAATATATTACATTTTTTCCTGATCTGACAAAAAATAGGTGTAATTTTGATTCATTTACATCAGAAGGCTATTATGTAGGCTGTTGTCATTTTTTAAATTTGACAATCTAATGGAAAAGACATCAGTGCCCCCTGACTAAGTAGTCAGGTATTACATGTTTTAAAAATTCTTAGAGTCCACAGGTTAAAAATTGCTGGTCTATGGATATCCCAGTGTTTCTCTTTCTTCAATAGGTCAAGATCTTTTGTTTTTTTCTGAGTATTTTAAGGCGTAATTTAAACAAAATAAACTAGGTTATAGAAAAAGTGATGTCTTCATGAAAGTAAAATCTTTCACTCTATCATTTTTTAAGGCTGACATTATAATAGGCGATTTGGTGAAATGAGAAAATATTAACAATGGCCTCTTGAACTTTAAGTTCAAAATGAGATGATAAAATAATGATTTACTTTTCTGAAATCTTCCTTTCTCCCTCCTTGTCATTCTTCATCTGGCATTCTCAGACAGAAACATGGTCATTTCTACACTTCACAGTATGAGACTGATATTTAGCTAAAGGAGATAATGCTTGTGTTGAACTCAGGGATGAGGTGGGGATGGAAATGCTACTTTTTCTAATGTGGTGAGTTTTGTGGAGTAAAGCTAATTGTTATGGCTAGCCAACTATGTGTCAGGCATTGTATGAAAGAATAGTTTTTTGGTACAAAAATATATCATCGACCCCATCAACCTTTTTGTCCTAAGCTTTTTTTTCTTTAGTACTAATCCAATTCATATTGTTGAGTTGCCAATAGAAGAGTTACAGAAATAATGACTAGAAAAAATTCAAGACCATGACTTGTTTTCTCACTTGTATCAACTCATATTTTAGCAGTTGCATAGTACTTGAAGAATTTAGGTTTTGTGCAGCAAAGGGGGATTTTAAACAATTTAAAGTGGTTAGATTTATGCCAGGGGATGATAAAGTCTAGCCATGCATATACATAGCATTTTTATTCTAATTTTAAAGGGTTTGTTAAAACTCAACTGATTTAGAGACCTGGGAATTCTTAAAGTTTTAGAGAATAGAATTTCCTAAATCTAATAAAAATAGGGTGGTCAGGGTAGACCTCATGAAGAAATGATGAAGGCAGTTTGAACAGAGAATTGAAGGAAGTGAGGGAAGAGCCATGGGAACATGTGACATATGAAGGAAAATTTCAGCCAGAGGAAATCTCCAGAGAAAGACCCCAGAAAGGAAATGTGTCTGGACCTTTACAGAAGAGCAAGGAGGCTGTGATGGAGTGAATGATGCCAGAAGAATAAGTCATGAGGTCAGAGAGATATTAGGGCCAGGGTGGGAGTGAGATAATGGGTGGGGTAGGTCATTGTGAGAAACTGTGAGGGTATTGCCTTTCATTCTTAAGAAAATGTTTTGCTAAATGTCCCTGCATATAAATTATCAATAGTATATCATTCACATACTTAGACATCTACAGCAGGGTTGGTATTTATTTTTTGTGAAGAATTGGATAATAAATATTTTAGGCTCCTGGGCCATATGGTATCAGTTGCGAGTACTCAACTCTGCTATTGTAGTGCAAAAGGAGCTACAGGCAATAGGCATAAAATGGGCATGGCTGTGTCTTAATAAAACTTTATTTACAAAAAGGTGCAAGCAATCCATAGGCTATAGTTTGCCAACCTGTAATTTACAGGATTAGTCTGATTTATTTATAATTATTCTAGGAAAATTATGCTAAGGAAAAATGGAGAAGAAATTAGCATTGATTGACTATCTATCATGTACCAGCTTGCATTCCAGGTGTTATATACACATAGTTTTCTATTTCTATCCTTATTAGTAGCTACTTGTCCAAGACAGGTTGATGTCTCAGGAAAGCAACTTGTAAGGCTTCCTCCCTAATTCTGTCTTACTTGTACACTTCCTCAAAGTATTCTCCCACCATGACCTTTTAAAATATAATCATACAAAGTTTTTAAATAAAGAATAACACAGAGTTTATATAATATCTTCTAAAAATAGAATAGAAGGGGTCAGATCCCAATTTATATTATAAGATGATAAAACTCCCCCAAAAGATTTATAGGTTTAATGCAATTGCTATCACAATTCCAACAGGATTTTTTTTAAAGATATAGATGAGATGATTCTAAAATGGATATGGAACGACAAAAAATATTTTAAAATTTTTGAAAAAGAACAATAAGGTTAGAGTAGTCACAATACTCAATGTTAAGACTTATTTATGGTTACAGCAATCAAAACCGTGTAGTACTGGCAGAAGGATAGTCAGGTGGACCAATGGGATGGAATAAATAAATAAGGATACACACAACTGATTTTCAAAAGAAAGGAACTGATCTTCAGCCAGCCTTTCCTATGACAATTATTGTATCATCGTCATCTTTTTAGTTGGTTGTAGTGTAAATGCCTGGCATTAAGCTCTTGATTACCAAGGCATTCCCTTCAAAAGACATCTATTGAATACATGTATTTCCAGCTTGATGACACAGCTACCAGGAAAACAACCAAAAAGTCTGCCCTCAACCCACAAAGTTGCCCTTTCAGAAAACCCTAGGTGACCTAAATAACTGACTGCTTGTGTGACGTTGCCTCCACACTCTCATGTCTTAATTCTTGTTCTTATGCTTCAAATTAGCCAATAATTACTGACTTTACAAACCCCAGACTTCCTACCCTCACACCCCAATAAAGGCAGAGCCCCAGGTCCTTCCTCCTCACCCCCACCACCGAGACTGCTCTGTGGTCCTCGGGCATTCTGTGTACCCTCCAGGACCTATGAGTAATAGATTTTGTTTTTCAAAGTTCCCTGCTGAAGTTCATCTTGTGGTCACAATAAAAAGCACAAGGGCTGGCTCTGGTGGGGGAATCATGTGTGGAGACTCGCTGTGAGTATATGGGCCAGGCCAGTGCTTCGGGCATTCAGTTGAGAGCACTACCATCCATAGGCTGACACTGACAAAACATTGATCAAGCCCCAAGCTATAATAATCCTTGATTCTGCTGTTTCTCAAGCCTCGCTCGTATTACACCTGTACTTACTCTATTAAAACATTTTTTTGCTTAATCTGTCAACTGTTTCTTTGAGGCATATCCAGATTCTGACAACTTCTTACTTCCTCTGCTGTTGTCACCACAGTCTAGAGCATCATCATTTCTTGTCTAAACTGTTGGAATAGATTTGTAACTGATCTCAATACTTCTACACTTTCCTGCTCTGTAGTCTACGAACCAAACAGTTGCCAAAGGAGTTATTTAAAAAGTAAAGGTCCATTACATCAATCTTTGACTCAATCCCAAATGGCTTCTCATCTCAGTGAGAGTATAAGTCAAAGTCATGACCATGAGCTTAGAAGACCCTGCATGATCTAACCATGCTTCCACAATCACTCTGTTCTCAAATACTCTCTCTCGTTGACTCTTCTGTAGTCACAGTGGCTTCCTTGATGGTTCTTTAACATCTTAAATATCCCTACCATCATAGTTCATGCCTTTGCTATTTCTTGTGCTAGAAATTGTCTTTGTCCAGGACTCAAAAAGATTCACTCCCTCACTTCCTTCAGGTCTCTGCTAATATGGCGTCAGGTTAGAGAGATCTTTCCCGACTTCCCTATGTAAAAGCAACCTGCCCATCCTGACATTTCCTAGTCCTTCTACTTGTTTTATCTGTTTCTCTATTTTTGGCATATGTAACCTACTAACAATATATATATTGTTAGTTATATATATATGTAAATAAATAAAATGTAACTGTCATGAAGGCAGAGATTTTTGTCTGCTTATTTATTGCTCTATCTATATACTCTAAAACTGTCCCTGCCATATCACAGGAACTCAAAACATAAATTTGTAGTGAAAAATTCAAAATCTATAATTTCTGACTTTATGAATACAAATTTTGAAAGTGCTTTTAATAAATAATTTAAGCTATATGAAGTATTTATTCTTTTTATGTCTTTAACATAAGCCAATATTTTCATTAATTTTTCCAAAGTTCTTTCTAGAGTACCTTTATGAAATTCACAAGGCATATTTTCTATGATTTATCATTATTACACTGAGAGTCTAGATTCCATGCTCAATAGGCTGCTTATTTTTCCTTTAGTCCTTTACCAAACATTAATAAATGCTACTTCTAGATTTGTGCTGGTTTTGCCATGTGTTCCAACTAGTCAGTTTTAGTACAAGTACACTTAATTCAAAGAGAAATCAATGAATTGATTTGGGGCTTTCTCCCCATTCAAATGTCTATATTGTTGCTTGGATTGACAAGATCATACATTTCTATTTTGAAAAGATGACAAATATTTAATAACAAATACATCTTTCCATTTTTATAAATTCAAAAACAAATATAAAACTTAAAGTAATAATTGACAGTTGTCACACTATATAGAACTTCTGTCAAGAGACTTCTAAATGGAATGGACAGCCTTTGATTTTTTTTATGAAAAATCAAAAATAAGAAACAGGGCTGGAGTGTCTCAATAAATTTAGGTAACGTAAGGGCCAAGAATTGGTTCTTCTCTACACAATGATAATGAGACCAAAACAGTAAATGAAACAAGACAAAATTTAAAATGAATGGGTAAGCATCCATGATATACATAATTCTGCAGGAAATTACGATCAGCAAAAAAATCCTTCTTAAAACAAAGAAACTGTTTACCCTTCAGTTGTCTACAATCTAGGTTATAGTACAAGCCAAAGCCACAACTCCCACCACACGACAATAGATGAAAGAGAGACAAATTATTACTGAGTTCTGGGTTCCAAAGCCTCTTAGGGACATTGGGAATTTGTGGGGAATCCAAAGAAGAGCCACAGAGATGATTAAAGAGTATAAAATGGAACCTTTGAGGATAGGTTAAAGGAATTGGGATTATTTAGTTTGGAAGTGAGGTGATTAAAAAGTGGTTTCATAATAGCTTTAAAAAAGACAGTGTTAGCTAATTGATTATAGTAATTACCTATTTTTCATAATGAGAATAAATGGGAAAGATATGCTACCTGACAGATTTGGGTTAAACATATAGTAAGAAGGAGTTTTTAGAGTTTGAAGATAGAATGGGTGGCCAAAGCATGATA
>VMDR010024194.1:0-15154 GCA_007922815.1 Macrotus californicus | reverse complement strand
ATTCTCATAGCTGTTTGTGATGACGCCAGTATTTGGCGGTGGGACCGGCTTCGATAAAATGCTTCTCCTAATCAATTAGAGTGTGTTTTCTATGTACAATAGAATTAATGTATCTTGCTAGTAACGGCACATAGAGCATTTAGAGTTGTCTTTCAGCGTTCAATCAGGCTGAGCTGAATGTAGTGATGTTTACACTGTTTACACTTTGTACTTTCTCCTGCTCAGACTCTACTGCTTTTAATAAAAATTTATTTTTATAAAGCCATGTGTTATTTTAGTTTATTTTCATTGTGATGAAAAGAAATGTTTAAAGTAATAAAATTATGCCTTATCTTTTTGTAACAATCATTTTTTGTAGTTTGCTTAACTGGAGAAATCTATACTGTGTAAAGTAATAATAAGTAATTATGTTTAAAATTTTTATAGAGTTGTAACAGTAATGCTTTAATAACCTCTCT
This sequence comes from Macrotus californicus, assembly GCA_007922815.1. NCBI lineage: Eukaryota > Metazoa > Chordata > Mammalia > Chiroptera > Phyllostomidae > Macrotus > Macrotus californicus. The sequence goes on along the minus strand of VMDR010024194.1, from coordinate 14,696 downwards.
TTACAGTTAAAAAAGTACTGCTTTCAATTTACAACTTGCCCATTAGTAATTTTAGTGGAAATAGCATCATTAGAGCACAGGAGTGTAAGATGGAGAAGCTTAAATGTAGTGGGTTGAAGAATCAAAGAAATGGGAAGTATGTTCGTACAGTGAGCTCCTTTCCCCTTTTCTGTCCTCTGTTGGTTAAGAGAAATAGATTGAAGAGGTCATAGGGTTGAGACTAGTTGGCTGTTTTGTCCCAAATATAGGGTGTTTTGCTTATTTATGGACAAGAAACAGTAACAAGAATGAAATTAAGATGTAAAGTCCAGAAAAATCCCAAAAGAGTTAGGACCAAGATGACATGTGGAGTGAGTAACCTGAAACAGAGGGAATGAAGAAAGCCTGGATGATTATGAAGATAAATAGGTAAGATGAGGGAACCAAGGTGACATACAAAAGACTGTTTTTCAAGTTTTTAGAATCATGAGTTTTCCTATACATTTTTCCCTACCATTATTTAATATCTTTCTGGATAATTGCTTAACAGCCTACCTTGGCTCTCACCCCACCGAGACAGTACTTTTATTAAGGTGGTGCCAATTGACTTGTTCCAACAGTGTATGTCAGTGCCTATTTATTTCAGTTTGGTGTTTAGTTTCTTTGTAGATCAGAGGTCAGCAAACTTTTTCAGCAGCCAGACAGTTAATATTTTAAGTTTTGGGAACCATATAGTCTGCTTCACGTCAACTCAACTCTGCTACTATAGCATGAAAGCAGCCACAATATGTAAAAGAATGGGCCTCCTGTGTTCCAGTAAAACAAATGATAAAAACAAGGATAATAGCTGTTAGAGAACCCTTAAGGATACCCCCAAAATTGCTGAAACTTTAGATCAACGAAAAAGCTCACAGTCAATGATCACCAGACAGCCAAGCTGCTCTGACAGTTGAAGCAATCTATAGTACACAGACCACCGAAGACCAGATTTTGGGATTATCAGAATATAAAAGATCCTTATTGGTTTGTTGCAGTTCGTCCACTAGGAGTAGTTTTGTTTGACATACAACTCCAGCAGCTAGAATATTGCCTTGCACATAGTAGGTGCTCAGATATTTGAATGAAACAAAACATGGCAATCACAAAAATGAGCAAGCAGTAAGAGGCTAGCAAGACTGACAACTTGAAAAACAACTTCCAGAAATGAAAAATATAATTGTTGAAATAAACGTTGTGGATTGGTCAATTAGATGCAGTGAAAAGAATTAGTGAATTGGAAGAGATGCTGAGCATTACTCAAATGTGGCATAGAGAATCAAATGGAGGGTATGAGGTTTTAGAACACTAAGGGTAAGATGAAAAAAATGATACATTTGGAGAACCAGGAAAGACTATTGGAGAATTACTTTACTTGCTACCATGATAACAGAGTGCCTCCTGGGCATGTGTGATAGTAGGAGATGGTTCTGGCATCTGAACATCTCCCACCTTCCACTGCAGTCGTAACTAATGTGCCAGTCGCTTCAGTCTCACCCTTGTGTCATATCCTGAGGGAAAACTTCCACAGTTTATTTCAAGTTGGACCAAGGGCCAGCTGATACTGTATCCCTAACATGTATTGCCTTTCATGGTGAGAGAAGGCGTTTACCAGGACAGCAGACCTGTTGAAGGCCACCTATAATTCGTAGGAGAACACGATGTGGAAGTCTCAGGGTGTTTTTTTTTTTTTTTTCTTGGAGTAACATTTTATATAAACCAGTGATCTGCAAACATTTTTGACCTTACATTTCTTTTTTTTAAATTGTTCGATTACAGTTGTCTGCATTTCCCCCCACCCCAGCCACTCCCACCTCCCTCCCTTGCTCCCACCCTCCCCCTTGGTTATGTCCTTGTGTCCTCCATAGTGGTTCCTAAAAACCCTTTTCTCCACTGTCCCCTCCCCACTCTCCTTTGGCTGTTGTTAGATTGTTCTTAATTTCAGTGTCTCTGGTTATATTTTGTTTGCCTTTTTAAACAATGGGAACGATTGGCATCCCTGTAGTATGGGTCTAGCCAGGGCCTAATGCTTGATCTAAATTTCCTCTGCCACTCATGTACCACAAGTATTCCAGTGCTTTGAGTGTGCCTTGAGTTTTCCATTTAATTCCATATCAGAGCCCACTTTTTTCCTGAAACACGGTTGCACTTTGGATGGTGAGGACACTTCTGAAAGTAAGCAGTTAGCTCACTGGAGACAAACCCTGTTCAGCGGTGTTAAGCACTGTGACAGTTTTTCATGCAGGCCAAGATCATTCTTATTGCCCCCAAGGGAGCTAGAGTCATGATACAAGCCAGAGCTTGGTTGTGTAAGGGACACAGGGTTCTCACCTGCGGATTTCAGAACGAAGTCTTTCTGGAGCCCCTGTACTTCACAAACCCAACACCCAACTCTTTAGGAAAGAAATGTAGATTAATTCAAGAGGAACAGGATACTCTTGGTCCTATTTCTAGTCCTGAACAGGGTCAGCTTCATAATTTGCAGGGCCCAGTGCAAAATGAAAATGGAAGCTGCTTGTGTAAAAAGCAGGGAAAAGGTGGCATTAAAAAGTACTGAAATAAAGCTTTTCCCTTCTGTGATTTTTACAACTTGTCATGGTATTTTCAAATTTGCTTTTTAATGTCATTGTAAGTAAAGTTAAATTTTAAGTTATTAGCATGAATTTTAACATTTGTCTTCATATTGTATAATGACAGTATTCAGTGCAAACCTAAAAAGTAACTGCCGTGTGGAATCCCTGAAATTACATAATTGGTATTTTGTAGCTCGTACATTCATATGTATTTTGTTCTTACCAGTACAGTGGTAATGCTGGACAAAAGTAATCCAACTTTTTACCTCACTTTTTAAAAAACAAATTAATGGTTTTAAAAATATTTATTTTTAGAGAGGGAAAGGGAGGGAAGAAGAGAGGGTAAGAAACATCGATTGATGTTTGCTTCTCGTACATATCCCAACAGGGACTGAACCTGCAACCCAGGCGTGTGCCCTGCCTGGGAATCAAACTGGTGACCTTTTGTTTAGTGGGATGACACCCAACCATGCTGTCACACCAGTCAGGGCTATCTTCTCGATACCACACATTCTACCAACATTCTCTGCATTTGACCTACTGATGTGCAAGGACAAACTGAAAGGGAAAATGGTCGGTTGCTTCACCTTTCCCTTTTCTTCTGTGTCACTGTCTTCAGTGTAGGTAGTTGGCTAATACAAAGAAGTAATGAAAGCAAGGATAAGGTTCCTTGGTTCAGTTTCTTAAAATGTCCTGTCCAAACCAAGTTCTGGTTCAAACGTAAAGCAATGCTGTAGGGCTGTCAGCATCCTTGCCTACTTCAGTTCTGGGTGTGACACACTTGTTTTGAGTCTTACTGAAAATTCCACACATTATGAGTCCATTAGAATTCTGTGCTCACAGGGAATTGCAAATGCTATATGTGAATAGGGAGGCGAGGAGCTGCGGACATGCATGTTGTACTTATCCCTCTGTGCACACATGCTGCTTGTCTCCTGGGACTCTTAACAAAAGTTCAAAAATAAAATCATTAAGAATGTTGAGTTAGGAACAGCAGAGCACTAGACCAAGCATGGAGTCTTTCTGAATTTAGTGCCCTGTACTGCGCCATAGGTTACAAGCCCATGAAGCTGACCCTGTCTGGGCCTGACCTGAGGTCCTGTGCCTTCCTTTCCCCAGCAGCTCCCATCTGGCACTGACATCTCTGTGGATTGGTTCTCATTTCTTTCCTAAACTATTTAGTCTTATCTGTCTCTTTGTGGCTCTATCTTGGTTTCTTTGGTCCATTTAAGTAAAATGAATACAACAATTCATCCTCTCCCCACATTTTCCCCCCAAAAATATAATTTAGTGTTTGTTTCAACAATAGGAAATAGAGGGGAAACTGGGAGCCACATTGTGCTCTATGGGGAGGGGACTTAAGTCTGAAGAATTCTTTGAGGCAGAGAAAGCAGGTAGTTGCTGTTGCAGAGGTGATAAGTACAATGAATGCTCAGGGCATTCAGAAGGGGCAAAAGGTGGCTAAGAAAAGCCTGGATGTGGCTTTGTGGTTTGGGGCTTTGGAAAAGGACTGGATAGAAATAGGTGATTTTAAAGTTGCTTTTTAAGCTAATGCCTGAGAAGAGTGGAAGTCTAAAGAATGGCCACCTTGTCCAGAAATGCTTAAAGAATTAAAGTGCTCATTAAGGCAAAAGGGAGAGTCATTTGGCTTAACCGCATCTTCATAGAAGTATCATCTAAAACAGTAATTTTTAAACTTAAAAAAAAATACTACCCACAGGAAGGAATTGAGTACATATATTATATGCCAATCTCACACATACATGTAAACAAAATGTTCTGTAAAACAATACACATTTGTTTGATGTAATCCCAAATTTTGTGGGTTTTTTTGTATATGTAATGCAGTGTGACTCACTAAATTGATTTCACAACCCAATAGTGAGCCTCAGCCGGCAATCTGAAACACACTGGTCTAGGGGGAATGAGTCTAGATGGCTTTTACCAAGGACCCAGTCTGTCAGAAATATGGTGTACATATGCTGCATACAATGCTGTGGTCTCTCTAACCACAGGACATCGCTCTAACACTATGAAGTTCGTAGCTTCTCTACTTTCATTTATCACCTGTGGGGTTCCCCTGTTGTGATTTGTAGAAATTGACTATCATTTTGAAATTGAACTGGTGGATTTCGCAAAGATTCTTGGTATTTTGTGGTTATTTTCTGAGGCAGAGCAAGACTTCAGGTGAATGAAAGCAGACTCATTTCACCTCTTGCTCCACTTACCCCACCCTGGTGTGAAGTGTCAAAAGTTGCATGATCTGTTACATTTTGTGTAATGAGTGAGGGAGTGTGCATTTGTGTTTAATTTTAAAACTTAAATTGTGAACTGTCAGAAAACCAATGGTTGTGAGAAGTGCATAGTACTGTATTGGCCATTACTTGATTTTTCTTTTAATTTGGTGCAAAATTGTTTTTTAAACTGCTAAAAGTTTGTATTAAAAAACGTTTGGTTTATCTTTCTGAAAGACTGGGAATCAAAGCTTAATAATCTCAGTTCTGAGTAAGCGTTCTGCATTGTTTTCCTCAAATCCCTGAATAAAACTGCCTGTAACAGTGTTTGTAACTCTTGAAAGTCCAAACCCTTTGTGAAGGGCCCTCCAAAGTAATAATTTCTTGTCTCTGCCATAAAATGTGAGCTCCAAGTAGCCCAAAGAGAATCATTTATAATTTCATTGGCCAGGTGTGCAAAATACTGTATAACTCCGTGCCATGCAATGGTTCCCAAATGTGGATCCTTGGAAAAAAGTATCATTTAGGGAACATAAGACAGATATCTGAATCCCAACCTAAGAGAGCTGAATTCAGTGTTTTGGTGTTTTTAAAGTTTGTCCAGATGATTCCAATAGATTAAATTTATCTTAGCCAAGCCCTGCACAACATTCCCGTCATTTGAAACTTTCTCACTATGGCTAATTAGTGTGCCTCCCAAACTCATGGTCAAGGGCACTTACTGGTGGGAGTAGTGGAGAATTGTTAATAGTTCTGCGGTCTATTGGATCACTACCGTGTCTGGGAGTTAGCATTGTTTCCATCCCAGGTCCTGTATCTGGGCCTGATTCAGCTTCCTGCCAGGAGTCCTTTCTATGGCTTTACTCTCTAGTCTTTGGGGTCACAACCAAGATCAGGCCATACAAGAGAGAAAGCTGCAAACAGAGACTGTGCAAGGTTTCAGGGCCCCTCATAGAGTGCAGTCTCTTCTACCTGGGCCAGGGCCCCCCATTGGTCAATGTCCCTGTGTCTTCTGGTGGCTTTGGGACTAGTTCCTGGCTTCCTATGCTAGTGGCAGATAAAGGGCTCTTGAACCCTTTATTTTTTTAATCCCTTTGGTTTGCAGGGCAGGGGTCAATCCACTGAGCCACACCAGCCAGAGCTGATGCCCAATGTTTAACACACTGTTCATAGTAGGTATTTAATGAAATGTTGAATGAGTAAAAAATAAGCTTAAGAAATCTTTGCTTAAATGAACTTTTGATGAGTTTCAGGCAGAATGGACTGTGCACATGTGTGTATACAGAGGTGAATACCACGAGGCCTACTCCCTTATGGAGAGCTGTTTTGGGAAAACAAAGGAAGATTTGTAACCTGGTGGCCTTGATATCCTTAGCCCGCAGCTTGCACAGAGCCTAGCTTCTTACATTTTCTTTGACAGTGTTTTCCAATCTTTAGTGTGCATTAGAATCGTCTGGAGGTCTTGTTAAATCCCACGTTGCCATGCCCCACCCCAGAATGTCTGATTCAGTAGGTTTGGGGTAGGGGCCAGAGAATTTGCATTTTAACAAGTTCATAGGCCCCTTGGTGCTGCTGACCCAGGGACCACAATTGAGAACCACTGAATTTTCAATAGTAGTATCTATACTTAAGGACTCTTTTACTCCCTAACATGTACTGTGCTGAGCTCCCTATATGTTATTTTATTTTTCAACAACTCCAGGAAGTACAAATTATTATCCCCATTTTACAGATGAGGAATCTGAGGACTAAGGTTTTAAAATAACTTATCAAAAAATAAAGATTAAAAAATTAAAAAAATAAAAATAAAATAACATCCAGTGTCATAAGTGGCAGGGCTGAGATTCGAACTGATTTCTAACTGCAGGGTCCATGTTTACAACCATAGGAATGTACAACATAGTTTGTGTGTCTTGAGTAAATACCTGACAACGTGTTATGGCAACTCCTCGATGAATGCCCGATCCTCCAAGCAACCACCAAATGTCAGCTCTAGGAGAAAAAGGGGCCTGAACATCTTTATTTCTTGTGTTGTCTCGGGAGCCTAGAAGACAGCACACACACCATAGGGGTACGATCAATCATTGTTAGAAAGTAATGCATATTTAAAGTATCTAATTTGGGGGGAAAAACTAGTTTGTGAATGATGTAATGGAGTAGGAACATGTTCACATATACAGACTGAGTGTTCAGATTCTGAAGTTGGGAAGATGGCTAAATATTTTACTCTAGCTCAAGACCTCTAAGCTAGCAAAGCTCCTATATAAAAGAGATTACATTGGCCAGTGTTTCTCAAAGTTGGTCCCCGGACCAGCAGCATCAGCATCACCTGGGAACTTGTTTAGGACTGCTAGACTTAGCAAATAAAATGTAAGATGCCAAATTAAATTTGAATTTCAGAGAAATAATGAAATATTTGGGACATACTTACAATTAAAAATGATTCACCATTGCCCTGGCTGGTGTAGCTCAGTGGATTTAGCATGGGCCTGCAAACCAAAGGATCACCAGTTCAATTCCCAGTGCAGGGCACATGCCTGGGTTATGGGCCAGGTCCCCAGTAGGGGGTGCATGGGAGGCAACCACACAGTGATGTTTCTCTCTCTCTCTCTACTTCCTTTCCCCTCTCTCTAAAAATAAATAAATAGAATCTTAAAAAAAAAAGATTCACCATTTATTTGAAATTTAAATTTAAGATCTATGGGGCATTCTATATTTTATTTGACAACCCTAACTTCTTAGAAGTTAAAATTTTTGGGCCTCTCTCTAGACCTGCTGAACCAGACACTCAAGTGAGGCCCAGCCATCGGTGTTCCAACGTGCCATACCAGCAATTCTGAAGAACCTTCAAAGTTTGAAAACCACTGTATTCGGGAGTGCCTTGTGTACCTGAAGCAGGGCTTAGCCCAACCTGGCCAGCTGTTAAAGTTTTTGGAACACAGCCTAACTATTCCTTTACTTACTCTTTTATTTATATACTTACTAAGTTTCCTGTCCTCTTGGAGCTTATATTTTCATTGTGGGGTTGTGTTAATTATATCTTCAGCTATAAAGGAAGGAATACGAGGGGGAAACCCCCCAAATCCCCCAGAATTTATTAAAAATTGGCCCTGGCTGGTGTGGCTCAGTAGATTGAGCGCCAGCCTGCAAACCAAAGGGTCACTGGTTCAATTCCCAGTCATGGCACATGCCTGGGTTGCAGGCCAGGTCCCCAGTAGGGGGCAAGCGAGAGGCAACCACACATTGATGTTTCTCTCCTCTTCCTCCCTTCCCCTCTGTCTAAAAGTAAATAAAAATCTCTTAAAAATTGTGTAGTTATTCTCACTTGTTTAAACTTCAGTCACCTTCAAAGTGCTCTCCATTTGATGCAGTACACCTATCAAGATGATTTTTTCCCCACTGCTCAGAACAGTTTTGAACTCATTGATTTTGATGCCTTTTAGCACTCCTGCCATCTTTCATTTCACCTCTCTGCATTGGCAAAACATTTTCCTTTGAGGACTTTTTTCATCCAGTGAAACAAAAAAAAAGTTGTTTGGGGCAAGATGGGTGAGTAGGGAGGGTGGGGCATGGTTTTTTGGTCAAAAACTGCTGAACGCTCAGCGCGGGGCACCTTAAGAGCAGGTGACTTGTAAATCACTCATCATGAAATGGGCAAACGTGTTAAAAGTCTTAAAAAAGAAATTCACTGAAGCTGAATGCAGCCTCTCACAACAATGCCAGCTGGTACACTGACACAGATGGGTTCCTAGAGCGCTCGCCTAGTGGGGAAACCTGTACCACAAGGGGCCCACCCTCCAGAAGACAATTCTGGTCTTTTGGCCTCCCCCCCCCCCCATACATATGTTATCTTGCTTAACTGGAAGTACAGAGGTAGAGTAGGCTCCATGCCTGGTTGATTCCACAGTTCTTGGTGTTATAAGGGCATGGCAGAACAGAGACCTGATGGCTCAGAAAGCCTAAAATATTTACTGTCTGGTCTTTTACAGAAAACATTTTCTTGACCCTGACCTGAAGAGAATTTCCTCTGCCGACTGACTGAGCGTGTTCTCAGCCCTGTCTAACAGGCACTAGAGGATGGGACAGGATAGACACAGAGGTTCTGAAATGGAAAAGTCCCTTCTCTCGAGCTCCCCATAGACACTGCTGATTACTGAAAAGATTTTTTCCCTTTGGAACATTTTTCTTTGCTTTCATACATTGTATTTAGTTCTGCCCTCTTTAGGATACTAAACTCATTGCCCTAGAATTAGACAGTTCACCAGCAAAAGGAAGAAAACACTCAAATCCCATATAACAAAGATTGGGACAATTAATAAACAGTAACTGTAGTTTATAAAAAAAATTCTAGGCTAGTCAGCTCTCAACCTAATAAATAAGATTGCCGTATAAGGGAAGGAATGACTAATTATCAGGTCATTGAAAGCTTCCTGAAGGAAATATTTGAACCAATTGCGTGGATGTGTAGGAAATTACCAAGTGAATATTACAGGTAGATAAAACAAGTTGCACAAGCAGAGAAAGGTTGAAAAGTATGTGTTGCTTAGAAAGTCAATAGTGTGTTTAGGATATATAAAGGAAAAAGACACCTGGTCTTCCTGCGTGTTTCTCCTTTACTCTCACTACGGCCACATTCACAATACTTGTGACACCAGATGTGAGGGAGGGGGGTTCCCCGCACCAAGCAATTCTGATTCCAGCTGAATGTTCTAGAATTTAACTCAACTCTAACACTATCTACCTGGAGACAGCATGGGATATCACAGGTTGAGGGGTCAGTCCCATAAGACTTCCCCCCACTTCAGATATCAAGTACAAGTAGTAGGTCCCAGGTTATCCACAACTTCTGTCCGACAGGGCTATAAATTGGCGGTTCCCATGACCTGGTTCTGCGTGAATTCAATTATTTACTAGAACAGCTCATAGAATTCAGGGAAACACATTTACCAGTTTATTTAAGGGTATGTGAAAGAATACAGATGATTAGCCAGATGAAGAGTTACATAGGGCAAGGTCTGTGAGGGCCCAAGTGCAGGGGCTTCTGTCCATTCAGACTGGGGGTGCGTCACCCTTCTGGTTCATGGATGTGTTCACCAAACTGGAATCTCTCCAAACTCCATATTATTGGGATTTATGGAGGCTTCCTTATGTAAGCATGATCAATTAACTCCATTTCCAGCCTCTCTCCCCTCTCTGGACAGTGTAGGGTGGTGCTGAAAATTCTAATCTCCCAATTATGGCTTGGTCTTTTGGTGACTAGACTCCTTCTGGGACCTATCCAGGACACCACCCAGAGTCACATCATTAGAACAAAAGATGCTCCTAGTGCTCTTATCTTTGGGAATTTACAAGTGTTTCAGGAGCTCTGTGTCATGAACAGGGACAGAGATCTATTCTTTCTTTCTTTTTTTTTTGAAGAGAGAGGCAGAAGGGAGGGAGAGAGGGAGAGAAACATCAATTGGTTGCCTCCCACATGCACCTGGACCAGGACCAAACCCCAAACGGAGGCATGTACCCTGTCCAGGATAGAACTGGCAACCTTTCGCTTTGCAGGACGACACCCAACCAACTGACCTGCACTAGTCAGGGTTGTATTTATTTATTATTATTTCACAGGGTACAAGGTGGGTATGAAGACCTGGAAAATTAGTCAGGAAAGGTAATAATACTAAATGCTATTACTTTATTAAGCTATGTTCTGGCTACCATATTGACTTTACATGTAAAAACCTTCCTAACAGCCTTATGATAACACTATTATTATTGCATTTTATAGATGGGGAAATGAAGGCATGAAGTGTTAGGTTAACTAGTCTAAGGTTACATAGCTAATAAATGTCAGAGATGGGTTCTGAATCCAGGCAGTTTGTCCCTCAAGAAACAGTCTCATCATGAATGGCCTTTTTATTCTGAAGGTCTGGGACTTCATTATTTTAAATTAACTAATTTAATTTTTTTCCATCACCATTTATCCCATACCTATACCCTCTTCCACCTCCATCTACTCCCCTGGTTCTGGGACTTTTTAAGTAGAAAGTTAGAGACATGGGTGGAAAGATCCTCTTCTGTCTCTTCATCTTTGGCTTGGCTACCTCAAAGGAGTATCTGAAATAAGACAGGTGGTCCAAGTTTGCAGAGCCAGAGTGGAGGCTGGAGGACTGTTCTAAACACTGATCTTCTCCATCTAACCTGGGGCCGGGAGGACAGACATGCTGGTGGCTGGGAGAGGAAGCTCAGACACTTCAAGCTGGGCAGAGACCCTCCCGGAGGCGACACCCTACCTTGCTATATGGGAGAAAAGAGAATTGTGCTTTGAAAGGGAGGGTGAGTACTGATGGCCAGTTGTTTTGGCTATTGTTTTTTATTTTTTATGAACATTTTCTGAACATTTTCTATTAAAAAAAGACCTTTTACAATAAAACTCCCGTTAATTAAGCACTGTCAGGCTCTATTGTAAGTATTTTGTGTATATGTTAATTCATTTAATCCTCACAGCAAGCCGTGAGTGGAGCAATTAATCTTATTTTACAAATTGCGGACATTAAAGCCTAAATATATAACTTGCTTAAAGTTTTACAGTAAATAGTGGGAGAGCTGGGTGAAGCTGGAAAGAACTACGAAAGTTATCAATAAGTACAAAACAGGTGGTTAACAACCAGAACTGAGCATAGCGGAAGACACGATTCGGGGCAGGACTGGGATTCGGGCTCCAATACGTAGTGCTGTGTAAAGATTTGGGGCTGGTCACTCTGGGCAATTTCCTCGCCTACAAAATGGAGATAATAATGCCTACCTTGAAGATTTTTGTAAGGCTCTAGTAACGTGATGACTGTGAAAGCGCGCTGTGAGCAACAACTCGCATAGGCATTAGATCAGGAAATTTGGCATCAGGACCGTCAAGCCCGAAGGGTCAAAAACTCCCGGAGCCCTTCCCGGAAACCCGCCCGGGGCCCTCTGGGACGTGTGGTCCGGCCCGGGCTCCGGTCCGCCTTTCTCCCTTAACTGGGGCGGCTGGGGCTAAGCCCCGGAAGTACTTGTCGCCTGAGAGGCGCGCTGGTTGGGCAGGGTGGATCCGAGGTCGGGGCCAGAAGGCGTTCCGGCGCTGGTATGGATGCCATGTAGCGGCGTGCTTTGCGCTCTCCTGTCCATTCTGGAAGGTTCTTGGGCTCCCCTAGTGTGGTAGTCCCAGGACTTCTAGCCCCGGCTTCGGTACCTGCCGGCTGAGCGGAGCTGACGCCGCCGCCATGTTTGGCTGCTTGGTGGCGGGGAGGCTGGTGAGGATGGGGAAGGGCGATAACAGGCAGGGGGCAGGACACCGAGGGCGAGGCTCCGGGAAGGGGCGGGTGATTGGGGTCGAGTGGTGCCGGAAAACCCCTCAGGTCTACTTTCCGGCTTAGAGTGTGGATAGTGGGCGGTGGTTGTTCGTTCTGCTCTGCCCCCTGTTCGGTCTTTGGAGCAGTCACACATCAGCTGCCGTTTATGGAGTGGGAGATGCACGCCTTTTGTCCAGTCTCGTCGTTTTAGCCTTCTATCTAGTGCTTATTTGGCAACCCAGATGTAACCCTCACAATCTGCGAGGTGGTTATTAGCATTCGATCCATTTTGCAGCTGAGGAATTGAAGCCCAGTCGGCAGTATAAGCCCTCTCCTAAGCTCATAGAATGAATTAGGCGTAAATCTGGCATTTTACTCTAGGCTGTAGCGTCCTGGTTACCAAAGATTAAGGTGCTTGAGCAGTGTTTATCTGCTGGGTCCCTTTGGAAGGGGCGTAGTAAAAATACGCTTAAAGGTAATTGGAAGGTGGCCGATAGAAACGCCTGAAATTGAAGTGTGAGCCAAATCTGAGATTACTCGGGAACGATGTGGGCAGCGAGTTTCCTCGTTGGCCAGAAGAGAGAAACTCACCTGCTGGAGTATTAGAATTAAGTAAGACCAGCCCCTGGAATTGTTCAGGAATAACGTGGAAGGTACTTTGCTTGCTTGAATCACCTAGAGATTCATTTCAGACCTGACTCCTTTCACCTGGAATTCTTTTTCTTACTCTTTTTCACCCTACTTTGTTAAATGTTGCAGCTCCTTTGTTGAATGTTAAGGTTTTCGTAGGTGTTTGATAATGTATTCTGTATACGGTTATAAGGAATCACAAAGATAGATTGGAATTGACTGGCCTCGGAAAGTTTTTTGTCTCTTCAGTGATTGGGCGGCTTCTTTTGGTGATGGTGATAATTGGTACCGTATTTTGCTGTGTATAATGCGCACTTTTTTGGGGCCCAAACTTTTGAGGGAAAATAAAGATGCACATTATACGTGGGTAGTACTAATTCCATATCTATATAAATGTTTTTAATTCTTTTATTTACTTATGTGTTAAAGTGTAACTCTAGAAAGCAATAATGATATCCTTATGCAAAATAATACCCTGGAATACGGCAATCGGTTTTGTTTCTAAATATAAGTGAGTAAAAAATTGAATTAAAAAATTAAAATGAAAGGGTTTTTTCCCTGAAAGTTTGGGCCAAAAACGTGGGTGCACACAATACATGGGAGCACATCATTCATGGCAAAATATGGTAATACTAGTGAGACAACTTTGGATCGTCCTTGCTTTGATTAAAAAATAAATAAAAGGACCAGCCAGAGATTAGTGTGAGACTTGGAAGAGTAAGTGTCATTAGTGAGTGACTAAAAAAAAAAATGTGTGTTGTCTTAAGAATAAAAAGGCCATATGGAATCCATGTATCTCTTATGTTATCAAGTAACTTGGAAGTTTTGTTATAGCAATACCTGTTTATTTACCTAATATTTCTGTAATGAATATCCAATAGAAGTTATTTTAAGATTTTTGGGGGATTGTAAACTATAATTCTGGAATATTAGGACATGTTAATCAAAATGAAGGGCAAATAGACCTCAAGACTTAGTTACATTATTCTTTTATTACAAAAATTCAGTTATCTAAGGTTATGAACTGTTTTCCTTCCTTGAAAAAAATGTAAATAAAAGAGATACCCTTTTTCTATTTTTTTTTTAAGTTTGCCCTGCCCTATACATAGTAGTTAAAGGGAGGGGCCTAAGTTTCTCCTTTTCATTTATTATTTGTTTATTTTTAGAGAGAGGAAAGGGAGGAATAAAGGGAGAGAAACATTGATGGGCTGCCTCTAGCACACGCCCCAGCCGTTGACTGGACTCACAACCCAGGCATGTGCCCTGCCCGAGACCTGAACTGGTGACTTTTCAGTTCACAGGCCAGTGCTCAATCCACTGAGCCATGCCAGCCAGGGCTTTGAAAAATAATTGTTTTTAAATTGATTTTAGGGAGAAAGAGAGAAAAAAACCATCAGTTTGTTGTTTCATGTATTTATGCATTCATTGATTGCTTCTTGTATGTGCCCTGACCAGGGATTGAACCCACAACCTAGATATATGGGGACAGATGCTCTAACTAACTGAATTATTGGGCTATGGCAAGAGATACGTTACTATCTGTTTTCTTAAGGTCGGTGATTAGAGTGTTGTGATCCAAATTTACAGAATGTCTGGTGCCTTATACAGAGTTGACATTTAAGAAATATTTACTTTGCCAAATTATTTCAGGACTTGTATGGTAATTTCATATGGCTTTTAATATGTGTGTGTCAAAACCTGGTGAAATTGAATTTAATACCGATACAGGCAGTTTGGTTTATATTTATGTTCTTCCGATGTTTCTCTGTATTTAAACAAGAGGATTTTTAATTGTGTTGGAAAACTTCAGAAAAGGGAATCAGAGCTTGACTTTAAGAACACACATCCTTAGTCTCTTGGGAATAAATTTAGGGCAATTGATATTACTTTATCATTGGTACATAGATGCAGTTACATAGCAGTATATTTGT
>VMDR010024193.1:0-15152 GCA_007922815.1 Macrotus californicus | reverse complement strand
TTTTTTTTTTCTGTCCATTTGCTTGGAATATTTGTTTCCAGCCCTTCACTTTCAGTCTGTGTAGGTCTTTTGTTCTGAGGTGGGTCTCTTGAAGGCAGCATATGTGTGGGTCATGTTTTCTTATCCATTCAGCTACTCTGTGTCTTTTGATTGGCACATTTAATCCATTTACATTAAAGGTTATTATTGATAGGTACTTATTCATTGCCATTTTTTTCATACCTGTGTTCCTCTCTCTTTCACTGTTTTTCTTTCTGTACTTAAAGCAGACCCTTGCATCTCTTGCAAAGCTGGTGTGGAGGAGGTATATTCTTTGAGGCTCCTTTTTTCTGGAAAGCTCCTTATTTGGCCTTCTGTTTTAATTCAGAGCCTTGCTGGATAGAGTAGTCTTGGTTGCAGGCCTCTGGCTCTCATTACTTGGAGTATTTCTTGCCATTCCCTTCTGGCTTGGAGTGTTTCCATTGAGCAGTCAGCTGCTAGTCTTATCGGGGCTCCCTTGTATGTTACTTCCTGTTTTTCCCTTGCTACGTTTAAGATTCTCTCTTTGTTTTGGAATTTTGCCATTTTAATTATGATGTGTCTTGAATGGGCTTCTTTGGGATTCTCTTGATTGGGACTCTCTGTGTTTCCTGGATTTGTGTAACTTTTTCTCTCATCAAAGTAGGGAAGTTTTCTATCATTACTTTTTCAAACAGGTTTTCTATCCCTTGCTCTCCTTCTTCTCCTCGTATCCCTATTATACAGATATTATCACGTTTCAGGTTGTCCTGCATTTCCCTTAACCCCTCTTCGTTCTTTCTGAAACTCTTTTCCTTTTCTTGTTCTTTCTGAGTGTTTTTTTCTACCTTGTGCTCCAGCTCGCTAATCCGACCCTCTGCTTCATTGAGCCTGCTTTTGATTCCTTCTACTGTGTTCTTCAGTTCAGAAATTGTATTCTTCATTTCCTCTTGGCCCTTGTTGATAGTTTCTGTTTCCTTTTTCATGTTGATATAGTTTGCAGTGAGTTCATTGTAGTTTCCCTGTAGGTTTTGGTAATTCTTTGGGAGCTCATTGAGCTTCTTCATAACCATTACTTTGAACTCAATATCTGACAGTTGACTTGCCTCTGTTTTCATTTATCATTCTGAGGTTTCTTCCTTTCCTTTAATTTGGGGATTGTTTCTTCATCTTCCCATTGTTTGTGAGATTCTTTCTGGTAGCCTCTGCTTTTTAAATCAGTCTGTTCTGACTCCCTGGGTTTATGGTGTGAACTTGTGTGGTAGAAGACCTGTGAGATTCAGTAGTACAGTCACCTTGATCTCCTGAGCTCACTGGTCTTAGCCTGTCGTTTATGTTGGCTCTCTGTATGTCTTTGGGTTTTGATTGTCATTGGGTCTTTGTTTGGTGGGTCCTTCCCTCCAGCTGGTTAACTTAGGGTCACTCCATTCCCAATGTCTTGTATTCTGTTGTGCATGTGTGGGAAGTTTGTGTTGAAGCTGATTCTTCTGTATTTACAATGCTTTGACGATTCTCTCTCTCTATTGTTCAGTTGTTTGTTCTGAGTAATTTCTCCACCATTTAGTTGTATTTTCAGATCAGTCCTGGGTTTAGTTAGTGTGGCTTCCACCTCCTCCTTCACTTTCTTCTGTTGTTATCTGTTGTTGGTTCCTTTGTAGGTGGGTTTCCTCTTCTAACAGGTGCACTGGTGTTCACAGCTCCCACCTACTCTTTTTTGTGATCAGTTGGAGGGGGAAGGCAAAATGGTTTAAGACAGCAGAAGTGTATTCTATTGTATTTAAAGTACCCACCCATAGAGAAGAGATAGGAGATGTTTTCAATATGTGTAGTGTTAACTGTGATATTTCACCTAACCTGCCACTTTTTAGAAAGGGTGGAAAAGAGATAAGACTGTTGGGAGGGGAAGGATTGTGAGTTGAATCTAGAAAGCAGTGAACTTGTGGGAGGTCAGATTATGAGGGAGAGTGAGAGAAAAGGATAAAAAATAGGTGTAGTGTGTGAGAGAGCAGAGTTAACCATAAACGTAATACAGTTCAGGAAACTGTGAAGTGAGCTAAGATCTGGGTGGGGTGCTGTGTAGTATTTACAATTGTATGGAACAGCAATTATTTACAACAGTTATGGAGCAACAATCATATGATAGAATCTATGTGATCTGGTTAACAGGAACAGGAAGTATAGGACCTAGAGTAGTGTGCTAATGGAACACAAGTGAAGTGAAATGCAGCAAAATTAAAAATACAATATGAAAGAGAGAACAAGGGAAACCAATCTTACAATACAGTTTAACAAGCCAAGCAAAGGAGGCTAAACAGAAAGAAGAGGAATATGAAAATTCTAATAAAATAAAAGATGTAAGAATAATGAAAAAAATAATACAAATATACAATAACTTGCAAGTTCTCTGGAGTAGCAAATTGAAATTTGTCTCACTGTCTCAGCTGTTGGGATGAACCCTCTTCAGGTCCAGCTCTGATCTTTTCACAGCTCCAGGTTTTATTGTCTCATTTGTGGGAATTTCAAAAAAAAAGAAGGAAGGAAGAAGGAATAAAAAAGGACAGAAAGGAAGAAAGAATAAAAGAGAAAGAAGGGAAGAATGGAACAAGGAGTTAAAAGAAAAAAATTTTTTAAAAAAGGCCTCCTGGTGGCTTCAAACTGGCCAAGACAGTTTTGATGGTCTTCCTGGCTGCAGTAGGCTGAAGGGGGATTGTTTTTGCTTTTCTCCCTTCCTGAGCCACAGACTTTGCTGTTGCCCAGTCTCAGGCCCAGTTTCTCATTTCACTGCAGGGCCCCCAGTGACCTTCTGCACTCAGCCTATACCTTCAGACCACCAGTTGACTGTCCTTAAGGTATTCCAATTAGGGACAATTCACACACCTCCTTTTTGCTCTTTGCTGTCCTAGATGCTAGGGACTCTCAGAGTTCCTTCAGGCTAGTTCAGCGCCCCCCTACCCCACTAAGTTAAGTCTTTCTGGGGATTGTTGACTCCCTGAGCCCTGTGGTTCTCCTCTGCGGGGGCATCTATGCATTCCTTTTAGAGAGCCAGTTAGGTGCCACTGACAGTTCAGATGCAGGTGCTCACCTCCTCTTATTCTTCCCTAGAGCACAGGGGTTGGGTGCGAGGTGCCTGTGGGTGGTGGAGTCAGGCACGCTCCCTCCTGGGGCTCCGATAGTGCACACCTGGCCTCTGCTACTGGGATGGGATGGGCAGTCTCTGGTCCCGCAGGTTCTGGTGCCTACCGTCCTCTGACTTTGGGTGTGAACTCAGGGCCTTCCTCACCACCAGGGGTGCTCTGTGTGGCTGGGTGGGGATAGGGGCCGTAGTAGGCCGGGGCAGCTGCTGCAGGAGAATTCCCCACACAGCCCCTAAGTGCCTCTTGGTTCTCTTTTTCTTTTTGAAAAACTCCTTCTGTTCAAGCCTGTCACTCCGAACAAGTGCCTGGCCTCCCACACAGCCCTGCTCTGCAATCAGATAGGAGACTGAGCGGGTCTGGGTCCCTCACACCAGACTCTCCCCATGCCGCGTCTACAGTCTCAGTAGTTGTGAAGAGCCCCTGTGTTTTTGCCATTTGATTCTTATTCCCCTGCAGCTTCAAGCATCCAGGTGTTTCCTGGTGCCACTCAAATCTTGTTTGGCAGCGGAGGGAGCCGTTGACCCAGCTCTCTCCCAAGAATCCTACGGGAGACCCAGCAGGCGCCGGGCCTGGGGCTGCACGCTCCCTGGTCCCCGAGCTGGTCCCAGGGGCATTATTGTCCTCAAGCACGCTGCTTACTGTGTGATTTTTCAGTGTCCTCTACAATTTTTGGTCTCCAATCTTCATATATGCTGGGATACTGTTGGCTGTTCACTCTGTTCCTCAGAAGATCAGCTAGGTGTCTCACCCATGCACAGGGGGAAGTGGACTCCACTCCCACCTATCTGGCTGCCATCTTCCCACCCCCCTGAAAGTTTACGTATAATTTAAAACAGTTGCAAAGCACAGTGTGCACATACAGTATTGCTCAACAAATGACTATTGATATCTCCAAGAGAGTGTAGCCTCCATAATATCAAATTCAAACAAGTGCTTTTTCTGAGCTGCCATTTATAAACTTTGACATACCCTCTTTAAACAATGTATATGTTTGTGTTATACCATGCCTCAGAAAATAGGTTCCATTAGTTTAGTACTCATGTGAAAAAAATAGATATCCTTTGTCCCACTTATAATTCAGTGAACCACTCATCCCAATATTTCAGGATTAGATAAATCCATTTTTAACTCAAAGTACATGTAAACTTAACAAACTCATAGGGACATGTATGCAACAGAGTTCACTATTGTTCTTTTTAAAAATATATTATACTTTTAAAAACAAAGATCCAATCTCATCAATAAAAATTAATGGGACAAAAGGTTTTCACTATGTTAAATACATCTAAAATAATTTATTATAAATTCAGGTAATTTAATTTAAAAATAGATTAAACACTATTAGAGGGCAGCCCTGACTGATGTGGCTCAGTAGGTTGGGCGTTGCCCTGCAAAGTGAAAGGTCGCTGGATCGATTCCTGGTCAGGGCACATGCCTGGGTTGTGGGCTTGATCCCTAGCTGGGGCATTTACAAGAGGCAACCAATCACTGTTTCTGTCTTATATCAATGTTTCTCTCCCTCTCTTTCTTCTTCCTTTCTCCTCTCTCTAAAAACAAGAAATAAATAAAATCTTTAAAAAATACTATTAGAGGGCAAAATTTATTTTCTGCTTAGTTCAAAAGACTGGTGTCTTTCAGACTTTCAAGTAACCCAGTTCCAAACATGGCAAATCTTCCTTCAGAAGTCAGCCGAGAATTCCTGTACATTGCAGGTTTTGATAAGTGTCTGAAATAATCATCACTTAGTCACATTAAGGATTACCTTGGAGAGTGTTACAGCCTAGCACTCAGCTTAGGACCTGGTATATACATAAAAATTAAAATTTTGCCAATAAATAAATGAATGAATCAATGTCACCAGATATTGCCCTTGACCATTAACATCCAGGACAATTCTTATTCCTTCTCTTTATTTATAATCACTATTAATTAATTACTTCTCTTGGCTCCCTCATCTGTAAAATGGGAATAGCAACAGTGCTTTGTACAACTGTTATGGGGACTCAGTGATGTTGAATATGGAAAGCATGGCATCAAGCACAGCACTTGGTAAGCCCTCAACAAATATTAGCTGTTCCCATTAACAGTAGCATAGTCATCACCATTATCTGCACCATCATCACCATCATCATCATTATCATTCTGGAATGCAAATGCCATCTGTCCTGCTCTCTTTTTAAGCAGGAATGAGCCTTATTTTCTCCTTGAGAAAAGGTTATTCTACTGTAGTTGAGTTTCCAATACATTCCCTACCTGAGGGTATGAAGTAGGAGGGTGTCAGAGAATGAGAGCTGGAGGAACAAGGAAGCCTGTTAATACGGGGAAAATAACGTCCTAGAAAACCCTGGCCAAGTTTATGAAAAAAAATGGACTTAGAAATTACAACTGTTATGAAGCTTGTGTTTTCTGAAGCCAGGGGCTGGAACTTTACAATAAAACAACTCCAAAATATCAAAAGCCCACTTCAGGTGGCCTGCAAGTGGATCATGGATACGACTTTCGTATTGAGAGGGGCTGTCTGGCATCTGGTCAGAGAAACTACGTGCGTCAAGCAGCAGGATATCAGAAACTCGTTTGGGATTAAACAAAAAACATCAAAAGTGGCAGATCAGAACAGCATAAGCAGAACTTAAGAGATTTGTTATGTGCAGAATAAAGGAAGAGGGAGTTCTGTCAACATCCCACTCTAGAGGATAATGCTGCAGATTGTTCTTTAAACCATTTCTCCGAGTGCACTGAAACTTTTCAAGGACTTAATTGATTTTTAGGAAGACATTTAACATTGCAATCTGTATGGGAACAGTCTTTGAATTAATTTAAGTGTAAACTTATCATAAAAGCTCATTTTTCTAATAACTGAGGGGAGAGTAAAACTAATTGCAGGTTGGAGAGGGACATGGCAGAGCCCAGGAGGGGAACATTTCTCCTATTCCCCAACACAAAGGGAGAGGGAAGTGCACACATTGTCTTTTGCTGAAAACCACACCTGCAGAAGCTAATGAGAGCATGTTGCCGCTGTGTCTGTAAACCACTGATGGCTGATAAGCAGCTTGTCTTATAAATGTTGCCAGTTCAAAATGGAAACAGCAGCATGAATAAGTTTTAGCCCATATTTGATTGGTCAGAAACACTACCGCTTGCTTCCAGAACTCCTCAGCTTGCTGCTCCCTCTCTTCAAGACAGATTACTGATCCATGTGCCATCCAAGTTCTAAATTCATGTTTGCAGCACCATGGCCATTTCTCATCCACTAGAACACAACATATACAAAATATACAAGATGGCAAAAGGGAGCTATGTCCTAGGATGCTTAGGAGCCTAGTGTTCTGTGAAAACAGGTAAATTATCAAATAGAAGAGGATACCAGTGCTAAAACTGAACACCAACAATCCATCATTTCTCCCTGGAAATTTTCAAAAGGATTCTGCCAACGAGTTACCCCATTCTAACAAAGAGGAGACTTCTGGGCGTTGTAAACGATGTTGCTATGCCTGTAGAAAGCCATCTTCAAGAAATGGATTTTGATAATAGTAACACATTTGAAATGTTTATGATTGGAGTCTGGTTCACCAAGGGGATGAAAAAAAGATGCTTCTTACATTACAATCTCGGGTGCTACAATATCCTACAACAAAGCCTTTTGACAGGCTATTGGGCCATTGGCCTCCCAGTCTTCGAGAGAATGTCTGAATGACTCCTGATTGCCTCTAATTATCTCAGTTCCAACCACTATACAGGGTGGGGCAAATTGGTTTCCAGTTGTTCACATGGAAAATAATATAATAATAATATGAGAATAAACTCTATGTCTCATGTACTCACAACTGCAAACCAACTTTTGCCACACCAGACTCTTCCAGCCCAGACTCTTCTACCAGTATTCGGGAAATCAGAATTCTTTTTCCAAATTCTGACTAATCTTGCTGTCAACAACCTTACCTCCTTGCATCAATCCTCCAAAGTGCCATCAGAGACACCGCTTTCTAAAATATAAATTTGATATAGTCAGGACCCTGTTTTAAAAATCTTTTGTGGCAAACCACTATCTTACTGAACTAAGGCCAAAATCCTCATAATAACCATTAAGAAAGCCTATAGCCCTGGCCAGTGTGGCTCAGTTGGTTGGAGCATCATCCCATAAACTGAAACGTTGTGGGTTCAATTCCTGGTCAGGCCACATACCTAGGTTGTGGGTTCTGTCCCTGGTTGAAGCACGTATGAGAGGCAACTGATCGGTGTTTCTCTCTCACATCGATGTTTCTCTCCCTCACTCTCTCCCTCCCCCTCTCTCTAAAATCAATAAGCATGTCCTCAGGTGAGGATAAAAAAAAAGAAAACTTATATGTTGGACATTTTGTAAATACTTTATTTAATAGCATAATAATTATGATAGTTTAAAAATTAATAAATAACTTATTTTTTAAATTTTCTCATAAATGATGTGCCCTGTGGTTTTTGTCTATTGAGTAAATGGTTTCCGTTTTTCCTAAGGAGAGCAGTGGTTTCCATCCAGGGAGACTTGTCCCCCAGAGGACATTTGGCAAATCTAGAGACTTTCTGACTGTCACAACTAGGAAAGAATGACTGGTGTCTAGTGGGTAGAGGATAAGGATGCTGCTCAACATTGTACAGAGTGCACAGGGCAGCCCTCCACATCAAAGAATTATTCAATTCAAAATGTGAATAGTGCTGAGTTTGAGAAAGCCTATGCTAATGTCACAGATGGGCACAGGTAACCAGGTTCTTGGTGATCAGGACAAAGAATTGATCCAAACACACAGAGTTTATAGCAGAGAACATGGGAGCAGATCAACTCTAAGCAGAGATTGACCTCAGGGGCTGAAGGGATTCTATTCTTATAGGGTGGATCCTTCCTGGTTATTTTTGGTGGGCTTTTATTGTGCATGTACAAGTAGTTGTATTACTTTAAAGCTACTGCACATATGATCTCCCACAGTTTTCCTTGACTGTGGTCACACAATGTTACCAAATGGACCCCCACTTCTCCCGGGGTTCCTCTGTACTAGGTATGCCTTTCCCACTGCCAGGAAATTATAGCTCTCCATGTCAGAGATTGGTGAAAAGGAAAGGATTTATTCAAAAGTTATACAGACTTAAAAGTAATGACTTAATGTCTTCATTAAAACCCCAAAATCCCTTAAAATGCCCACAAACACACACAGTCCTTCCTTCCCCCCTTTGCCCAGTCTGGGATACTGTATCTCAGGAAAAGAAATAGAAGTCCATGCCTCAGGTAGCCCCTGGCTCTTCCCAGTAATCCATGCTCAGCTGGTAGGCTTCCCTCGGTTCCCAGCACCATCAGCTGTATCGCCAGGATCTCCAGTTCTTAATCCAAAACCACATGACACCTTTTCATGGCCCACCAGCAAGAGTCCTTTCACTTCTTTCCTTCCTGCAGCGTCTCTCCTGCATTCTTCCAAACTGCTAAGAGAGAGCTCTGCATTGCTGCTACATCTTGCTTTCTGGCTTCCTAAGCTGTGCGACAAAGGGAGACCTAAAGCCACATGGTTCTTCTCATCGTGGCTGCCATGCCTGGGTTTAAATCCCAGTGCCGATCTCCCTCTGCAGCCCCATTTCCTAGTCCTCCCACAATCGGCTACACTTGCCGGTATTCCCATACTTTCCCAGCTTTTCTGGGCTACCATAGTAAGTCCGGGTAGGTGTGGCCCTGTGGTGTGGAGCCAATCATCTCCAAGCTCTTCCACAGGCACTATAAACAGAGGGAGTTGGCTCCCAGTTACATCCTGGGTCGAGTTACTCCCATCCCCCTGGCTCAAAGCATGGCCACAGCTATTTAACATATCTATGAAACCAGTTAAAGGTTATAGATATGTTAAATGACCATTCTAGAGGTTATCTGCAAAACTCGTTATGCAAAACAACTCTCAATGGCCTTGCTCCATATGTCCCATGCCCCAGCTCAGACTTGCGGAGGTGAAGACATCCCATATTTTTAATATTTCCTGGACACCCTGAGTTCTGGACACCACTACAAATCCTTCTTTTGGGGTCCCCTGGCTGCACCCTCTTACACTAAGACAATAAAAAATACTGTTCAGTTTTGTAACCACCAAAATCGGGTCTGGAGTCTCATGCTACAGGAGGGGACCTTCGGGTATGTCCTCAGGGAATTGACCTTCACTTCATACCATGTTACAGTAAACACTAAGGAAGGAGTTGGGACTCTGTTGCAAAATATATATACAGCACACATGGAGGGCCAGAATCTAAGTCAGACAGGAAAAGAGGTCGGCAGAATTTTTAAAAAAATAGAATGGCAAAGTAGCATCTCATACCCAGCAGACTCCTTACTGAGCACAAGTTATAACATTCATGTCTGTACATCCTTATGAACAACTTGAGGGACCTGAGAAGCCATCCCTTGGAGAGCATGCAGGGACAAATTCTGCTCTAGCAGTCTGCTTCTGTATCCTTTGCCATTGAAGATTCTTACATCCTTCAACTTCATCTGTTGGGTTTCTGTGAATCACCATGATGCTCTGTGAAACAATGATATTGCTTCACAGGTGTGTCACTGTCCTAAAGGATATTGAGGCTAGTGTTAGTTGAGAGAGAAAAGTAGTTCTAAAATCTCCCTCGAACGTGTCAAAAGTAAAGATTTTTAAGATCTGAATGTACATTTTTTTACCATAAGCCAGAGTAGCCTAGAAATCAAAATATGACATAAGAAAGTTTCCCAGTTGCCCCGACAAGAAGTGGAGGGTATTTGCATGGTAAGGGAGTTTGGAGGGGGGAGTGGAGGAAGAGGGAAAGAAACCAGAGATCAGGCATAGTGGTACTGACTTCCCACCAGGGTCAAGAACTTGGGTGGAACTGAGTGAAAGATAGTAACATGCCACATAGTATGAGGTGGGACCTAAAAACCTCAGGGATTTGGGACCAGCTTTTCACTTGAATTCTGGAAGGAAACTACTTTTGGGGTCCCTCTAAAGATGTACAATAAAAGAGGAAAAGGAAGCATGGAATATTTTTGACAGAATAGATAGGGAAGAATTCCAGATGTTTCCATATGCACCCAGTAAGGAATACAAAAAGAAAACTAGTAGGTTGAGAGTCAGCAGTTCTTTGAGAGGTGACTGTGTAGTACAGGCTAGGGGTAGACCAGATCTTGGGCTCATGCAGAATATAGCTGAGATTCAGGAAATCTACAACAAAAAGGCCCACATCAGCAAGGGGAGGGAAAAAAACATACCAAAGAAAACTAACCAAGAAAATAAGACAAAAGTTTTACCATCTCTAAACTTTAGTGGCAATTACCAGGTAAGACAAAGGATACCTTCATGAGGCCAGCAAAGACCCAAAGGGCCCAGCCTTGTGGAAAAACAGTCCAGGCCCCAATCCATAACAGTACATGCAATCTGTATACACAGGCACCAGCTTAAGAAGAAGGAAAATAGCCCTTTAAGACCAGCAGAAGTAAAGATCTACCCAAATGTTTAAGCAAGGTTAAAGGAATGGGCACTGAAGATGTTTAGATAAGTTATTGGAAATAAACAAGCTCTAAGTTTTGGCACGTACTATTAAAATGTTGGTACTCATTTCAGTAGGAAACCCTTACTTACAGGGTATAATCATGAGGAAACTGAAGCTCAAAAAAGAAACTTAACTTGCCCAAGTTCACAGAGCCAATAGATAGAAGACCTCTGGCTCTGAAGACCAGATCTTTCCACGGTGCCTCTTTCCAGAACATTCCACCAGACCCCTGGGAGTCTGGCCCACCTGAAATTACCAGCCTCATTTGCCACTACATTCTTCATATTCTTTGTATTTCAGTCACAGGACTATTTCCCAAGCATGCCATGTATTTCCCTCCTTCGTGCTTTTGAACAAGTTTTTCCTGCTGCTTTAGTGCACTTCCAAGCCACTCTTTTCTCTTCCACCCAACTAAACACCTTTGGGCAGGCTCTTTGTTGGAAGCGAAGGTAGGAAGTACTGAGAAACAAGCTGACTAAACTTAGTTAGCCCAGCCAGTCCCCAAAGAAAGAGTGCAACTGTCTCATCAGGCATTTCCTCTGGGCAGAGGCTGCCAGGTCAACGGGCAGGCAGCATGGAATTCCAACCACCTACTTGAGTTTTGGTGGCTGCAACCGTGTCCGCAGAATCACACCGGGTCTGCAATACCCAGTACATTCTCAAGCTCAGAGGCTGGATTCAACCGTTCTGTTTACAGCCCCACCATCCCCTTGACATATCATCCTTATTCCTCTGGCACACAGCCTCCCCTGAGTTTTTCCCCAACTTTCTTCCACAGTGAAACTAGCCAGACCACTCACAATTCCTGTTTATCTTGTTTGCACATGGCCTTCTTATAATGTCGTTGACATGAGATGAAAACCCTCCAGCCAGGACAGTCAGAAGTGCCTCAGCCAAATCCTCTGCTTCACTTGGTTTATCTCTCACTCTGTGGTCAAAGGGGTCTAAACCCTCCGCAACCTCTTTCCTTACTGACCCTGACTGAGGTCTTCCTATAACTACTCTGATCAATTCATCTTCTCCTAAAGGCAGTTAGGTTAGTACCGCTCTTTCCCACAGAACTGTCTGCAATGGAATATTCCATATGACTGCTGTCCAGTATGGTACCCACTAGTCACATGTGGCTCCTGAACCTTTGAAATGTAGCTAGTGTTCCTGAGGAACTGATTTTTTAAATTTTGTTTAATTTTAATTAATTTAAATGTAAAGAGTTATATGTGACTGGTGACTACCACACTGGACAAACACAAGGTTAGAACATTCTCTTTAGACCAATGTAATTTACAGAATGTCCCAGCATATATTCCTAGCATACTAGATATAATTACATACCTACTAACCAAATTCATCTCATATACTTAAACTTAACCTAAAATATTACTCCAATACAGTAGACTTCCATTTTTTTCCAATAATAGCTATCAACTATTATAACCAAGCCAGAAATTACCCCCTCAGCAAAGCCCCCTGGTCACCTCTTTAGAAGCAATCACTGCTCCTTTTTCAAGACTCATATCATAGAACCCATCAAGCACAGTATATTAGTTCATTGTTAACATTTTGATCTCCCCTTCTGTTAGAATGTGCTCTCTCTGAAGAAGGGAAGAGATTCTTTTGTTCGTATATGATTTACCAACACCTAGAGCAAGAGTGGAGATAGTAAGTATAAGCTGTTGGATGAGTAAATGAATGAAAATTAACTGAATGGAAGGTTGGTGGAAAGGTTACAACTATTTTTTTTTTTAAACGAACAGGGAAAGGATTAAATCTTGCTGGGACAGAGATAATTAAAGTATCATCTGTTTTATGTCTTTTTCTTTCACATTTCTTTTTATGGAAGTTGCTGTGATCTATTTGAGAGATGATGTAGAATTCCAATTGCTAATGAGGCCTCTGCAGAAGCCAGCATTAAACAGTGTTTGAGTTGTCAGTTATCAGATGGTGGTAATAGATGGGAGACAACATGCCTGGTGGAACAGTTCTCACCACAGTTGTCATCTGCTACACACACCAATGTAAGACACGTTTCTGCAGAGCTGAGTCACAGTTAACACACTGGACTGTTGCCATCACTCCAGCCCCTTCAGTCCCTTTTCCACACCACCACTTCGGCAGTCCTTTTAAAAAAATTTATGTTTCAATTTCAGTTGACATTCAATATTATATTATAATATTTCAGGTGTACAGGATATGCGTTAGATATTTATATAACTTACAAAGTGATCCCCCCATAAGACTAGTACCTACCTGACACCACACATATTTATTACAATATTATCGACTATATTCCCTATGCTGTACTTTACATCCTCATGACTGTTTTGTAACTGCCAATTTGTACTTCTCAATCCCATCACGTTTTCCACCAGTCCCCCAACACTCCTCCCATTTGGCAACTATCAGGCTGTTCTCTGTATCTATGATTCTATTTGTTTGTTCATTTATTTTGTTTTTTAGATTCCACATACAAGTGAGATCATATGGTATTTATCTTTCTCTGTTTTATTTCACTTAGCATACCTCTAAATCCATCCATGTTTTGCAAATGGTAAGATTTCATTCTTTTTCATGGCCAAGTAATATCCCATTGTGTGTGTGTGTGTGTGTGTGTGTGTGTGCATGTGTGTGTATACTGCCTCTACTTTCTAATTATCTATTGATGGACACTTATGTTGCTTTCATATCCTGGCTATTGTAAACAATGCTTCAATGGACATAGGAATGCATATATCTTTTTCAGTTAGCATTTTGGATTTCAGTACTTTGAAATGCAAATAATGTTGGGTCATGTCCATGATTAAAATCCATTGCTGACTAAACTCTTTAACATGCAAGACCATATGTGAATTGACACCCAACCCAACTTTCCAGCTGGCAATCTAGACTGCACTCCCCCACTTCCCTGTTCCAGCCACTCTGGCCTTTCCTAGCCAGTCTCCACCAAGTTCCTTCTGGCTGCAGAGTATGTGCACTTTCAGCTCCTTCTCCCTGGAACTCTCCTTCCTCTCTTTTTTTGCCTAGTTAATGCCAAACTAATCCATCAACACTCAGCTCAAGCATCACTTAATAGGGGAAGACTCTCCTGATGTCTAGACAAGGCCAGATACCAATGACAGACAAAATATATGTCTCATTAATAACACTCATCACAGATGATTTTACATGTACTTGTGAATTTTGACACACATCAATCTGTATCCCCAAATGCTTAGTTCCATGTTTGCTTTTGTTCATCATATAATTCTCTAGCCCCTATCTCTGTCCATAGTACAAAGAGGACACTCAATAAATATCTGTTGGATGAATGAAAGAATGGATAAATGATTGGTGAAAAAACTCCCTTACAAGTATCAGTCCAACAACTAAATATTGTTAAACATCACAACTAAAGTACCTAAAGATCGCAAGGATTAAATCTCTAATAAAGAATAAGCACATCACCTTGACTGGTGTAACTCAGTTTGTTGGGCATCATCCTGCAAAGCAATAAGTTGCCAATTCAATCCCCAGTCAAGGAACAGGCCTGGGTTGTGAGCATGTATGAGAAACAACTCATGTATGAGAAAGATTGATGTTTCTTTCTCACAAAGAGGTTTCTCTCCTTCTCTCCCTCCCTTTCCCTCACTCTAAAAATAAATAAATAAAATCCTTAAAAAAAATAAATACATCAACCATGGTCCTGACTTCTCTGTAGTAGTAGTAGTAGTAGTAGTAGTAGTAGTAGTAATAATAACTCTCAAACAAAAGATAAGTGCTAAGATCACTTAACATATTCTATCTCATTCTAAGAAATAACCCACCTAGAGGTCATTCAATCAGCACAGCACATCATCATCTGCAGTGACCAGCAGATGCTTCCAGGAATAACTAGAAACACTGATGTTAAAATGTCTAGAGGTTATCACTGTGGAATTTACTTAAGAGATCAAGGATGGAGATCTTTTAGTTTAAATGTTTCCTTATCTTTAAACAAGCCCTGGGAAATTGGGGTGAGTTTCACTTTTCACATTTTGTATCTGGTTTTGGATACACTATGTAATTTATAAACATACAATAAATCATTAATTACGTATAAATATCCACTCATCTGTTCATTCAACAACTATCTAGTGACTCAATAATGTTGCCCAGCAGTGGTGGACAAACACACAATATCTGGCCTCATGGAGCCTACACTCCAGTGAATAACAGCTAGTATACACTAAATGGATACTCTTGTTCCAGGCACTGTGCTAAGAGTCTGAAATGCATTATCTCATTTCAATGCTTACAGAAATTATACAGGTTAGCACAATGGCATTTTTTGTTTCAGGACTTCTCAGAATCCACAGTTCTTTTTTTTTTTTTTTTTGCCTACAATAGTCTTTTTTAAAAAATATATTTTATTGATTATGCTATTACAGTTGTCCCATTTTCTCCCCTTTACTCCCCTCTGCCCTGCACACCCTCTCCCACCCACATTCCCCCTTTTTTAGTTCATGTCCATGTGTCATATATATAAGTTCT
>VMDR010024191.1:0-15155 GCA_007922815.1 Macrotus californicus | reverse complement strand
GCAGGTGATAAATACACTCATTTCCTCCTGCATTCATAACTTGCTGCTGAATTTCCTTGACCTCACTGGGGTCACAGTGAAGAATTACAGAGCTATTTAGTAGAAGTGAAAGAACAATTTCAGTGGAGATTCAGAGATTTTGAAGACTATGAATCATACCTTAAGAATTTGTGGCTGCCTTTGAAGTGCCAACCACAGGATGCGTCTGATTGATTCAGCATCTGTGCTGTTCCTGTGGGTCAGTTTCCAAAAGACCTGACTGAGCTGGAAATGAACTGTGCCGACCAAGAAGACTGTTGGTAAAAATGCTGGGTATATTAACCAGAATTGTCATAAATTTTCTGGTCCCACAGCCCAAGTATTCCTTAAGTTTGGGTTTTGTTGGCTTTGTGGAAATGTTTTCTTTCATGAAACTGTTGCAATCAAAGCTGAGTCTCTCTGAGGGACAAAGACTGTTATTCAAGAGTGAGCTGTGCCCTAACATAACGTACTCCTGAGATTCTTCAGAATAGCTCAGTTTGATATAAATTTCCTTATTGACCATTTGGTGTGTACAAGTAATGGACACCTGACCTATAAGAGTGGATTTGTGAATGGGTTTGGTTGAACAACTTTTTAAGAATTGTATCACCCTGAGTGAAGGGAAAGTATATCCCGGAGTTTCCTCAACCTAGAAGCCTAATCCTCTAACTGTACAAATCTGGCAGATGGTTTAGCGTCACACAAATGAATATTTTCACTTACTTGATTATTTTAGTTGAAGGATCTGGTAGACTAAACATGGTAATCTCTAGGAACTAGGTATTATTTGATTTGATTAACAAATTTGTTGGAAAAATCTAGTCTTTATCCACCTGCAACCTGCACCTTTTTGAAATGTTTTCTATTATAATTGAAAAAGGCGCCACTTTTCAATGGACAAATCACTCCGTCCTTTATCAAAAAGATTTTCACTTTAGAGATCTACTTTTATTTTGGAAGAAGATAGAGGCTCTACCTTCCTAAGGTTTGACATTATGCTTCTAGCTCAGTCAAACCTAGTTTGTTAAACATCTAACAAAAAAAATTAATCCAATGACTATTAAATTAGATTATTATTAATATTAGTAGCAGTAATTATGTTTATTGAGCACTGGGCAAGGCACTAAATGAACTTATCTATATTGATCATCTCTTTTGATCCTCACAACAACACTCTGGAGTGGGCTCTATTATTATTCCCGCTTTCAGATGAGGAAATTGAGGCACAAGGAAGTTAAATGACTTGTTTAAGCATCATAACTAGAAAACAGAAGAGGTGGGGCCCAAACACAGTTCTGTTAGAGCCAAAACTCATTACCATTTCAAAATACTATAGAATATTAGACAAAGTACTCAGTCTTTTTTTAAAACCTTATTTGATCAAAACATGAATGGCTGAGACCCCTGTAAGAAAAGACACATTAACAAGAGAAAAGCAAACAAGTTTATTAACAGGTAGATTTCATGTATACATGGGAGTTATAAAAGCAAATGATATGTAACTCAAAGAGATATCATAGAATTCAGGCTTAAATACCATTTTAATAGGAAAAGGGGAGAGGGTATAGGCCTTTTAGGGGAGAGACAATGATTTTTAGGCAAGACGAATGGACCCTTAGAAGAATAGATGGATAATATGACAGTTTGTGACAGAGTCTGTCTGTGTGTGGTGCCAAATTCCTGTCTCTTCTGTGACATGAGTCAGTCTTCCCTGGTTGAACTCCGGGGAGGGGATTCACAACAATGGAATTCTTTCTGGAGACTCTGTCTTGAAGCAGATAAGGGGAGTTCAGAGAAAGCCTCTCCCTGCATTTGCCGTTTTTCATGTTCCTACAACTCAGAGTCAGTCACCCATACACCAGAGTGACATATTCTGGGGCAGTGCATCCTGTGACCCTTCAAGATTTAATATCCGTTGTTCTAACTTTTGGTTCAGTGACACTGCTTGTTGACTCCTAGGACACAGTATGGGAAGCGATATCAGGTTTGCCATCTCTATTGAGTCACACTCTGGAGGATCTTTTAGACTTTAGGCTCATTCGTGGCAGAATATTTTATCAAAATCCTAGAGGTTGCGGAAGAGAGAGGGAGAGATGGAGAGAGGATGACAGAGAAAATGAGAGAGAGAGATGCCCTCACTCCTTCGAACCCACTGTATCTCTCTCTCCAGGTTCATGCAGGTAGGACATGTCAGTGCGACTCTTGGTATTTCAGTTGCATTGTCTGAAAAATGAAAAATTTGGAACCCATTGTAATGTGTGGTCTATTTTCTGTCTCATTCTAATTAATTTTATACATAGTTTAAATTATTTCATTTGAGCTCAGTCAGCCATGCACCCTTCATAGGCAGCCCCAACTGGCTGCTGTACCTCAATTAGCCAAGCAGGTGTTGTCAACACACAGCCTGTGTCCCCACGTAATAAAAAAAAACCATAAAACGCAAGCAATCTGAACCTTCTTAGATCAAGCCCCCGTGGGCCTTCCCTTGCAAAACTGACTTCCTGACTAGAGGGAAACACAGAGCCAGGGCCAACCAAAATATGTTCCGTGACATTTTCCTGCATCTGGTTAGGGGGGTGTTTTCGTGGTGCCTGGCCAGCCGGGAGAAACGGATTCTGCAAAGGCAGATCCAGGGGAGCTTTTGCAGCGCAGCAGCCTGTCTGCAGCTGCCTCCCAGAGCCTTTGACGGAGAAGGAAGCTCTCCGCTCGGCGGGGTGACTCACTGGAGGTTTGCTGGCTGGGTCACAGGCCTGCCTGCGGAACAGGAAGGCCCCGATTGTGCTCAATTGTTTTCCTGAATGCCTCTCTCAACAACAGCAAAAGGAAACATTACTGCCTGGCTTGAAGCCAGGCAGGCCACTTGGTACTTATAGTGCTTAGAATGTAAAAGTTGGGCCCAGCCAAGACACGCGGGGACGCAGTGACTTCTGTCTGTGTCTCTCGTTAACCACGGTCTGTCTTCTGCCGTAAACAATGCTGAGTGATTTAAGACAAAGGGAGCTCCCTTTACGAGCAATAAACCCCAACTCCTGTCTGACCATTTGCTTTATGGGCCCGTTTCCTGTCCAGTAACCCCATGGGGGTGGGGGGCCCTTGACACGACCCCCACTGAGTAAAGTGAAAGGCCCTGCCTGCCAGCTACCTCCTTCTTTGATCTCATTGGTCCAGAGAGACTGGGCAGGTGGGGGAAATGTGGCCTAAAGAAAAAGAGAAAGGAGGAAACCAGAAGGTTCCTTAGTATACGAAGGGAATTG
Organism: Macrotus californicus; assembly: GCA_007922815.1. NCBI lineage: Eukaryota > Metazoa > Chordata > Mammalia > Chiroptera > Phyllostomidae > Macrotus > Macrotus californicus. Next base: position 11,880 of record VMDR010024191.1, on the reverse strand, counting down.
AATCTGGATGGCTGGAGGCCCCCAGCTCTGGGTGGAATTAGGCATGATAAGGTCCAAATGACAGTACTTCTATCATTGGCTGCTCCTAGAGAAACTTCATCCCCAACTGCACCCCCAAAAGTTTTCCCTGTCACTGTGTGGATGGAAAGGGGGCCATACACTAAACCTGACAAGCTCAGGGGTGGCCTGCCTGCCTGGTAGCCTTACAAACCCAGAGACCTAAAGTAACCACACAGGATGGCTTGAAATGAAAACTTCCCAATTGAAAGCAATTCATGGTGGGTAGTCATGTCCTAGGCCTGCATCTTCCTTGACAAAGGTCAATCTTTACCTCAAATGAGCCTGTCTGTTGTCTTGCATCTAAGACAACATACCTTTGAAATGCCAGAGTAATCTCCTTTTCTGGACTCCTCAGGGCACGAGACCATAGAAACCCTTGCTGTTATCTTGTTTCCTGAATACCATCTCTGTGTGCTGTAACTGTTAATTATTAACCATCCCTTCCTCACCAATGGAAAACAAGGATTTCTTTCTCCATTTTGCTTTTTATCCAACAGGAGAGATTTCCCTGCTTTGCTTTCCCCCGCCTCCCTACCCAAACCCTGATGAATGTCATGTAACCCTCCTTAAGTCTCCTTTGATTCTAACGTATAAAATAAGCTGTATAACTGCCATTCTCTGGAGCATTTTCTCAATCCTTTGAGATTTGGCTTCCTGGTAATTGTCATCCGTTTGACTCAGATAAACTCATAAAAATTCTCTACAGGTTCGGATGTTTCCTATGTTGGCAACTGTGAGGGGTCTCCTACCCTGTGGCATCTGTCCCGTGCTCATTGATAAGTCCGGATCATCCTTCCCCTGTGGATGCCTTGACTCGGCCCTTGGCCCTCTTCTCAGTTCAGGGGCCAGCGTGATGAGGTAGTAAAGGGCAGGAAACAGGGTCTGAGGATAGGGTGGCAAGAAGGCTTCTCTCTTGAACTCAGAGTTGCTCTGGGCCCTGAACAGTCCTCTCTGTGTCCAACCCACAGCTCGTGGGCTGCATGTGGCCCAGGGTGGCTGTGAATGTGGCCCAACACAAAATTGTACATTTACTTAAAATATTAAGTGATTTTTTGTGACGACGTGTTGCAATGTATTTAATGTGTGGCCCAAGACAACACTTCTTCTTCCAGTGTGGCCCAGAGATGCCAAATTTTGGACACCCCTGGTCTAACAGTCTCCGGGTCCCAGTTTCCTGAACTTCCTCCGTTTCTCTCCGGAGTCTCGAGCTGGAGGCCAGAGAATGTGGGGGGATGGGGGGGAGGCTGGGGGTGCAGCCAGAGGCAGACTCTGTATCTGCCCCCTTCCTTTTTGCAGGTTCTCCTGCACCAGCTCTACCTGCATCTTCAGCCCCCGACCAGCTCACACATAGATTGCTTCATGCGAAGTGATATTGGTGAGTTTCTGCCTCACCAGTTCTGACAACAGAAAGCTGAAGTTTGTGTGAGTTCACCTAGGAAATCCAGCCTCAAGCTCATTCCATATCCTCCAGGGGTTTTTGTGCATACCCCAAAAAGGTAGGTGGCCAAAAACATCCTATGTTCAAAGTAGTTTGGTTAACTCCATTAGAGCAAAGCAAGCAGGCTCCCAGCTGGAGGACTTGTCAGGGACAGAGCTGTGCAGCTGTGTACCGTGGCTTTGCAAAAGAGGCTTAGAACGTGGGGTTACCTTGTGCTTTAGTCTGGCTAAGTACTGCTCTCTAGCTCCACAGGGGGCTCCATGGGCAGGTGCTTTACCTTCCACCGAGCGGGCCTTTCTCAGAGAGTACAGCCTCATCATGCATAGGTAAAACCACAGCAAACTCCGTGGCTGCCTCCAGCCTTCCTAAACCCAGTAATGGGACATGAGGCTGCTGCTGGGAAAGGGCCACACACCTTATTGTTTTGGCAGAGCTGACTGGTAGAGGCAGGGCTCCCCGTGCACACAGCCAGGCTTAGACAAGCTGGGGTGGATGTGCGCACACAGGCATATCCAACAGCAAGCAAGGCAAATGCCAACCAAAACAAAAACCAAATCCCACTCTTAAATTCAAACATCCCATCTGTACATATGCCATACTGTCAGTGTGTTATAACCAGGTGGAATCATCTCCTTTATTTCTTGGGGTCAGAGTGAAATCTCACTATGGAGTAACGTTTATCTAGAAGCCGAAACCCAGGGAGTCAGGGGTGAAGAGGGAAGGCCTGGAAAACAAGTCAGGACACAATCTTGCCAATGTTGGAATCAACTCCACCTTTTCTTTTTTTTAAAGAAATACCTTCTATGAAACCCTCTTGGAAATAGCAAGCCCAGTTAGGCAAATGCTTATCTATATAGATTCCAACGTCCTTTGTTCTCTTTACAAAGAGAAAAGAGATCAACAGGCTACTTAGATCAGAAATGAACAACAGCCAACCATGCGGGAACACGACAAGTTAAGTGTGTGAGTTTATCCTCCAGTTTCCTTCCCTCTTCTGTTGTAGTCTAAGTGAGTGAAGCAAAGGATAGAGGGCTTGGCTAGAGGCAGGAGAGGGAAGGACGTGCCAAGTAGATAACCAGGTTCTGGCTGAGTAACTTAGTGGGTGACAATAGGGAGTCACTGAGAACAGGGACGAGGAAAACAGAGCTGTTCTTTGGAAGAGAAGGAAACTAGTTGGTTTCTCTAGACAGACTTTACAGCTGTCCAAGTGGAAATCTCCCCTAGGCAGACAGATAGATGAGTCTGGAGCTCAGAGATGTCTGAGCCGGAGGCTTAACTTTGGCTCAACAGAGAATTGCAGCCATGAGTGTACATGAGATCATCAGAGACAGTTAAGCCTGAGCAGCAGAGAGGACCTGGGCTGAGCTGGAAGCGGGGACCAGACCGGAGACCAGGCAGGAAGGCCACAGACACAGGAGAAGTAGGGGAAGCGAAGTTGCTCCTTCAGTTAGTTCTCATCAGATGCACACACATGGGCCTGGCCCAGGAAATATGCTCGCTGAGCAGTGAGGATTTGCATTAAACGGATAACTGGGGCCTTGCTTTTCTTTGCAAATGTTACCTTTCATTAGTTATACTAAAATTGTGGTTTCAAAGCGCTTTTCCAACAATCTGTTTTTGAAAAATTATGTCGTTTTAACGAACCAGTGAGGAAGTTGTGGAAGATGTTAAGAGCCCACACACCTTTTTTACAGGTTTATTGAACCATAATTGACAAATGAAAAGTACTATCTTTAAAGGATACATTGGGGTGATTTCCAACCCCCATTGAATTAATCAATGCACTGACCACCTCACATATTTACCTGTTTTGTATGTGAGAACATGTAAGTTCTACTCTGTCAGTGAACTTTAATTATGCAACGTAGTATTATCAATTGTAGTCGCCATGTTCTACATTGGATCCTCAGACCCTGTACATCTTATAACTGAAGGTTTGTACCGAACTCTCCCCACTCCTCTCCCCGCCCCTCCCACCGGGCCCAGGTGCCGAGAGCCGCTTTTCTAGTCTCTGTTTGTATAAATGTGGTGATTTCACATCTACGTCGTAGCATGGGGTGTTTGTATGAGCCCCCTGTTAACAATACGGTCATTGAAACCTGTAGGAGAGAGAGAATGATTAGAGGTGAATGTCACTTGTCACTGGACTCTTCCTAGCTCTTTGTATTCACTTCACTTTGGCTCATCACATTATGACTTGTAATCTTGTGTCCTCTTCTCCTACTGGCCTGTAATGTATTCAAGGTCAGAATGCGTGCTTCAACTCTCCCCCTAGGCTCCCCGCCCTCCTTCTAGCATCTTGCTTTGTAACTTTAAAGTATTTGATAAATTGGGGGGGGAATCACCACAGGGCAAAATCATTTGTGTTTTGAATGCTTTGAAGATTTCATCCGCCTCTCAGGAATTCCCTCCCCGACAACAATATGATGGTGGCGTCCACTCGGGGCTTTGTGGCCATCAGCGTTAGGGGACAGCAAGCAGAGATGAGTGCGTGCTGCAGGAGGCGCTCCTGGGGATTCCGCAAGACCAGCTCCACAGGACTTCTGGAGCAATGTGAATTTTTGTGCAACCGCCCCCCACCCCGCTCCGCCCCTAATCATGCACAGCCACGTGGGAGTTTGCTTTTGGAAATGTGGAATAGCAGTCTTTTCATTTCTTTGGAGGTTTGTTTGTTTTTTTTTTAACTCTCATTTTAATTTTTTGGGTTTTTGCTGTATATTTTATACAATTTTGAATTGATTTCCTCTGAGTTTTGAAACTCATAGAATTCCTGATGTTGGCCAATTTCTGCCCTAGGCTAAAGAAAATGAGGGCATTTTGAATCTCACGGGGGAGAGAACACAGCTTTGGTTTCAGTAGATCTGGTGCAGACCCCGTGTGACCTCAGGCAAGTCACTTAACTTCTCAGGCTCTATTGCTTAATCTGTAAGACATCCGATTGTCATTATGGGCTTGTAACAAGAATTAAATGCAATAAGACCTAAAGCTGGCTCATACTGGTCAGTGCTATGGGCTTGATAAATGTTTATTTTCTGTCTACTTCCTCTATTTGTAACTCTGACACATATTTATTGTGTAACCTTGGAGAGGTATTTCAACATGTAGGCATATTATCAGCCTGGATCTGTTGTTTACCATTTCTTTCTTTTTTCCATTCTCCTGTGCTTTCTCATGATAGATTTGAAACACCTTAAAGATAGAATAAACATTTTATTTTTTAGGTGTTTTTATGCCCAATCACGTCTACGATGCTCATCAAGAAGGTGTTCAGACATTTCTAACTAAGTTTTCTTTATTTAATTTTCACCACTTGTCTTGTGGCAATAGCAACAGTATTGGCCCCATGTAAGAAATTAATTAGAAAAATTTTTAAAAATCCATAAATCTCCTCAAATATTCACGGTGGAGATCTAAGGTGGTGGTATTGTTACTATTGATTCTCCCCCACCCCCCGCCGCCCCGAGTTCCCTAGATGGAGGACCCTCGGGTTTCTACTCCTCACTCCCCTCCCTCCGTGGCAGGATCCCAGCAGAGTCTGAAAATTGGTGAGCAGTGAAGTTTGTGTGGACATGAGAGTCAGGTGGACAAAAAGCAGCTCTAATTTGTTGTCCAAATGGCAACACACGTGAAAGCAGCAAGGGGCACTATTCATGACTGTGTTGGCTCAGCAGTAGAAAACCAGGACTGTCCAGGGCAGGCCTGGGTCCCTCTGGTTACTGTAGACGGGTAGCAAAGTTAACTGTGCCTTGTGACAGCTGCCTTACATGGCTAATCTCATGGCCGCTCTGTGGAAGCAATGGTGATGCTGAGCGTGGTGTGTGCTCTGCAGCCTGCTTTGACCATGTGCGCTTCTTCACCACCGTCTGTCAGATTTGACTGTGTTGGCCGAAGTGAGCATATTACATTGAAGAGAACCACCTGAGCAAGAGAAGATTCTGGGTACAGCAGGAGAGGAATTACATCATCTCTTTTAATCATGCCATTCACAGTTTGAACAGGGCATCAGGTGTGGTGCTGCCATCCAGCCTCACCTGTATTTCTCCCTCCACCCCTGCGTGGCATAATGCCAGTTCTAAGCATCGTCTCTGAAAGACATCATAAGCAGTTTTACCCTAAGAGATCTTCTTATAGTTTACCTTATGGAGTCGGGAGAGAAGCTGCTTTGTAAACTATTAGAAGATGCATACACTACTAGGGTTATTAATTCTTTAAATTTGTCATCCTTTTGTTAGAAGTTGGTTTTATGGGACATAAGATTTCAGTGAGGCATCCCAGGGCTCACAGGGGCTTGAGCACCGCCCACGAGCCTGTGCCCAAGAAATATTGTAGAACAGGTGTGCATGTGTGTCCTGTATACATCCAAGTATGTGTCCATGAGTGTCTGCACTTATCTGTACACGTGGTTCTGTGCACATGTGCATCTATGCATGTGTACATGCATGTGTGTGTGTGGGTCTTCTGAGACCGACTCAGGACTCAGTTCTCATTACTCTCTCTCCCTTCCTGCAGCTTGGGCAGACCTTTCCTACCACTGAGGGGGGAAGTCCTTCACTCTTGATTTGCTATATTTTCCTCAGAGATAACCTGTCTGCCTTGGAGGCCCTAGCATGATCTCTTCATGGGGTTACATCTCCCAACCCCAGGAGCTTTTGACACACAACCCCCTGGGGGTGAGGGGCAGGGAGCTGACTCTTTGCTTACATGGGAGAGGAGGAGGGATTTCCCTGAGGCGAAACCAGATAAAACAATGTCTCAAAAACACAGCTTGGCTCCAGGAGTGGAAGAACAAAGAGAGATTAGCTACAAAGGCAGACCTGAACTGGGGCCTGGCTGGGTGGTGGCGCAGGAATCCCTCACTAGGGCAGAGGCACATGTGTGACCATCTCTAACCAAGGAACGTGGAGCGCTTCTCTGTCTTGATGCGGGTAGGCCTGGCCCAGCGCTGTGGGACCTTCCCCAATGAATCCAGAGACGCCCGCTGCCTCTGTGGGAGGCCTGGAGGATGCTCACATTTGCTCCTTGGGAGTCATCCTCGCCATCGTGAACTGTAAGCCACTGTTGAGAGAGAGGCTGTGTGTCTGCATGGCCGAGCCGCGGGTGTGCTTTAGGCCCCTCCGCTGAGCACGGGAGGGTGGTTTGGCCGTTGCGCTGTTCTCTGTTCCCTCCACGGTCCTCTTCCACAGGCGCACATGCCAGAGGGTAAGAGGTTCTGAGTGTGGAGTTAAATACTGTGCTGTCTGGAGGAGCACAGTCACTGTTGTCCACTTGGCAACTCTGAGCGTGAGTTTTCAGTGCGGAGAAGGATGCCCTTCTCTTTTCGTCTGTCTGTGTCTCTGTTTCTCTCATTTTGCCTTGTAGGGCTGTTGAATATTTTCCCACCCTGGTACCTTCTCTGGTGGGGGAATACTGCTCTCTACAGTAACAGTTGCCAGGCTGTGGCATCATGAACGCCGTGCCCCAGCTTGCCCTTGTTTGCAAATGAATAACCATTTCTCTTCCCCTCTTCAGGTGTACCACATTCAGAGCATCTTCTTCCTGTAAAAAGAAATGATAAGCTAAAACAGGAAAGTTTTTTGACCTGCCAGCCTTGTAGGTAAAATAGTATGTAGGCCCTGGATTTGGAGGTTGTGGCCACAAGGCTTGGCCATTGTAAAAAATTTTAAGCTGGCACCATGGTCATTGGACACAGTTGCTGTCATTTTATAGTCTTTAAAGCACTTGCATATATGTGTCTTTGTTCATTTGAGCTTCACAACAACCTACAGGGATGGATGAGACAGTTTTTTTCCCCATTTCCCACATGAAGAGATCGTAGTTAAATTACTTGCCTAAGGTCACATCAGTGGCAAACAGTAGACCTGGAACTTTAGTCCCAATCTTCTGATTCTGAGATCTCTGATGCACAGTGTTTACTAGAGCGACATGGATTTAATTCTTTATTCAGATTCTTACTGGATAAACTTGCAAGTAGGTTAGCACAATAGACCTCGACAGGTTTCACACCCTTAAAATTCTAATAGATTGGTGGATGGCAATTGGTGTGTACACCTCTTGATTGTGCCTTCTCAGCATGCAGCTGTCTTACATCTGAAGACAAAACATTGATTTTTCTTTGATAACCAGACCAAATATCCCCTGTTATGTGTAGATTTGGAGGGACAGTGCCCTGGCTCCTCGTGGGCCTAGGGCAGAGAGAGAGGTCGAATCTTCAGCTGAGTGACTTGAGGATGGGAAACATTTCCCCACTTCATAGCAAAATCCCCAGAAACTATGAATTTCTGTCATCAAGATCTTTGGAGTCCTCCTGGCCCCAATCCTTCCTGAGGTTTGTAAGGTCAGACTTTTCTTTGACTTTATGATTTCTCCACAGCCTCCCAATGAATACCTTCTGTGATTGGTTTAACCAGGTTGCTTTTAGTTGCTTATACCCAGAGGCCCCTAACTCATGTAGGAATTATGAGAGAAATCAAAAGGAGAAGCAAGACTTTTCTAGACTTAACTGTTGTCGGATATTTTCCCTCCCTTTTCTCACTTCTGTGGAAGAAGTATACTTTCCCACTCCATTAATGTTGGCCTTGGCCATGTGACTGTCTTTGGCTTCGTAGTGGGCAGAAAGTACTTCCCCACCCCTTGATTTTGGGTTTAGAATGTGATTTGCTTTGGCTAATGAGATATTAGCAGGCCTGACTCAACAGAGTCTGGAAACGCTCTTGTGTGGTAGGGCCTGGGCTCCTGCACTCAGCTGTTGCTGTGAAAAGAACATTCTCAGTGATTAGTCCACAGGTTCCAGGAAGAGGATGAGGGACACATGGTACCTAGCCAAGCTGCCCCAGCCTAGATCAGCAGACCCTCAGCCAATCCACAGCTAGTGAGCTAAATAAATGTTTACGGTTGCATACCACTGAGATTGTGTAGCTGTTTGTTATGCAACATCTTTTGTAGCAATAGCAAACCTATACAGGAACTTGTATTAGTAAGTGCTGTCCTGGCTGGGAGGAAAACCCCAAACATGTGGGACAGGGTGGTGGTGTAGGTTGGAAGAATGTTGCAGGAACCATCATAAAAGCCTGAAGAAATGGTGACTCATGTTATATAACCACGAAGCATTTGGGATAACAATCTTTTGTGGGAAACTAGAAGATAGAAATGTAACCAATGAACCGGTAGACTTGGGCAAGATGTTTTTTATTAGAGTGTTGAAGTATTAGCTGGCTTTTTAAGCTACCTATGATGAGCTCAGAAAATCACTAGCTGGTGTGAAATAGAATTTTGAGGGATGACACAGAACCAGAACTTGCCAGTTTAGGGAAAAAAATAAGTTTGTCATGTCACCTTGCCATCCACTAAGAGGTTCTTAAATGAAGACGTAGCCTGAGAGTATAGGTGTAGTACGTAAAGTTCAGGCACTCCAGCAAGGCTTGGCCTTCCGTTCCAGGCTTTGCTCCAAGGCTTAAAGAACAAAAGCAAAGGTTCAGCTATAACACCTTTAAAAAACCCTTGAAGAAAATCAAATGGCAACTAGAACACCCTTTCAGATGAAAGTTAGAAAGCTTGAGGGTGTGGCCCACCACAGCCTGAATCCACTACAAGCAATTAAGTCTAGAAAGGCCTGTCTTGAAAATAACAGTGGGTGTGGCTGTTGGAATCTGAAGTAGACAGCAAGTTAACAACCTGCAAGTATAGCAGACATGTATTCATTTAAGAAACAGTTTAAAAATACTAAACAAAGAACTCTTTTTATAGACTCCAAAGTGTCTAAGCCACTAAGACCTGGCTATGTGTCATGTAAAAATAGGCCCTGAGACAATGACAATGAAGAAGGACTGATACGCAAGTTAGAATAAAATGTCAGAAATGTTCCTTCACTGCCAGAAATGAGTCGCGATAATTATTGCCATTAGTGAACTATGAGCATACAAAAGGTAACGATAATACAGGGCAAGTATCAGTGATGCGAGAAGACTTTCACAAGGCATACGATACATATCAAAAAGCAAACTCAGAGCAGGAAGTTCAGAATTAGAGACAGATGAAATAACAACACTTCCAGTGAGATCTTCGAAAGTGAAGCGACGGCGTTGAAAAACAAGGAAGACCAAAATTAAAGTTGGCTAAAATGAGTCCGTTATGCCTCGGGTTTTCTTTAGTCAGTTTCATAACATTCTATTCCCAAATCACTGAAATCTCTGAGGCTAAACATGGGATTAATGTGCTAATAGTCTTAAAAAAAACATAATTTTAACAATGAGAAAAGTTTATTTGCCCTTCTTTATCTCTTACCAATAAAAATTAGGCAGCTTTTCAAAATCTTTGTATGATATGGTTTAAAGCACTTGGCCCATTTTTAGTAGTGATAAAGACCTTTTTATCTTGTGTTTTCCAAAACATTCTTTTTTTTTTTTTTAATGGGATCCTTTCTTTGTTGAAAGAAGATCCAGAAATCAAGGATCTTCAGTAAATGCGTTTTCAAAGCTGCGTCCCTGGAAACACACTTTCCAGTACAGTACCCACTAGCCGCATGTGGCTATTAAAATGAAAATGAAATACAATGAAAAATTTAGTTTATCATTTATCCTCTAGCCACATTTCAGGCACTCAGTAGCCATGGGAGGCTAGTGGCTACCGCACTGAACAGTGCAGACTTATAATGGTCCCATCATCACAGAATGTTCTAGAAAGAAGAGTGCTGTCCAAGAATATAATATAGTGCCTTGCATATCATAGGTTCTTAATAAATATTTATTAGCAAAAAAGGATCACAATTAATTGCAATTTTCAAAATCTAAGTTAGGAGAATGTGCAGATGATCCTATGCCAAGGGACTGTCATTATTTCCAAGCTGATGAATACAGTCCTGGGGTGCCTTGACATTTTCCGTGAGACCAGGAAAGCAGCAAGGGTTGAGAAGGAGGTAGTGAAGTAGGAGAAGGACTCCAAGGTCTGGCAGGTGAGTGAGGCAAGGTGTCAAGGAGGGAGTTTTCACCTGGTCAAATGCTGCTCACAGATTAGGTAAGATGAGGACTGGAAATTAATCATTTTTGGCTGTATTTTTATGATCGTTTCCTGGTAACACAAAATAATATATTTATACTTTTCTTTCTGTTCCCATCAAGTGTATCAGTATTGATCTCTGTTCTTAGAGGTGCAAGATTTGTTTTACACCCACTTTTTTCCTAACCCTTCTTTGTAAGTTATGCTGTGGTAACTTATGTAACTGGTGCACTGTGCTGATTTCTTTGTCCTAGCCTGTTCAGACCGCTATAACAAAGTACAGCAGACTGGGTGATTTGTAAAGAAGAGAAATTTCTTTCTCAGCGCTCTGAAGGCTGGGAAGTTCAGGATCTGTCTACCACCACGGCGGAGTTCTGGGAAGGGCACTCTTCAGGTTGCTGGCTCCTTGCACCTTCACATGGTGGAAAGAGTGAGGAGCTCTCTGGGGCCCCCTTCCTAAGGCCGCTAATCCTGGTCACGAAGGTTCCATCCTCATGATCTAAGTACCTCCCCAAAGCCTGCACTTCCTAATGCCATCATGTGACTTGGTCCTTAGGTTTTCAACAAGTAAATTTTCAACAGATGCGCTTTCAAACCATAGTATATTTTTGTCTCTGCTTTTCGATTCCTCAATTTTAGGTGGTATTTTTTTGAGTCCTCACTCTGTAAGTTGAGAAAACTAGCCTGCCTACATGTCGGTCAGCCTTCTCTCTTCTCTGTTCTGACCGACTGCTGACTTTACCAGTTCTATCTTTCCTTTTATGGTATTTTGGTTTTTAGCATTTATATTCTGCTCTGCAAATGTAATTAAGCTTCTCATACTTTATCTATGTCTATAGGTTGATTACAAAAATGTAAAAACAATAAGTATAAGTTATGATGTTATAAGTCCCTGTTGAACTAAGTATTATAATTATTAATTGGTCCATTAGATTAAAAAGTCTGTTTACTTTGTGGAATCATGAAAAAATGGTACTTGCTTTAAATACTATAATGTATGTTAAAACATTTACATATTTAAACATTATTTGTTCACATTCTAATATAAGGTCAGGACATTTTCTTCAAGAATGTTTAATAATCACTCTGAGTTTTGTAATATTTGAATCCCAGCATATCTTAGAAGCAGGCCGTGTTTAGAACAATATTTTTTGGGTGTTCATAATGCCAGATTCCACAAATCAATAATATTACCCACTAATTGACCTATTTAATGGCACGAAAAGAAAGATAATCTGAAAAATTTCTTTGATGTATAATTATTCCATTCCTGTAGTAGGTACTGTGTTAATAACACTGGAGTTGATTAAAGAAATATGCATATATGAAAAAGCGATGCTACCAAAACCCCACATATTACTTGGCATTTTTCAGTGCCAAAACAATAATGA
>VMDR010024190.1:0-15154 GCA_007922815.1 Macrotus californicus | reverse complement strand
GCTTTTATTCACATCTCTCAGTTGAATAAAAATGAATATGACTCTGTTTTGTTTTTTTCGTGCAGTTCATGGATTTACCAGACAGCTTGTTCAGGCATAGTTTTGTAGGAAGAAAATCTCAAGAGCTAGTTTCATTAGTGTATTACCAACATGTGTCATGTGATATACACATAACATGTTAATACACACAGAATGTATGTGTTCACAGTGCTCGAATACCTGGATAGAAATTTTTAAAGCCATAAGGCCCATATCTTGGTGTTCAGTTTTACAGATTTCACCTGGAAGTTACTTATTACATAGAACTAGTAGAAAATAGTTATTAATGTAGAAAATAGTTATTCTCTACATACACACACATTGCACTGTGGAGGGTAGATAGGTAGAGAGTCTATGACTGGTCATTTTTGCAAGGCTGCTTGCTACATATGTACACATCTTAACCAAACCCACCTGAGAATGCCAGGTTCTTCAGTACTAACCAAGCCTTTGCTCCTGGTTTTCAATTGTCAGAGTCATTCACAGACTAAAATATTTCAAGTGCATTTTATTTTCATTGACTTCTTGTGAGAAAGGAAATAATGGTCCTGGATATGGTAAGAATCCATCTGGAATGTGGGAAAACATGATTGATATTCTAAATCATTATATATATATAATATAATAATTTATATATATATATAAATCTATAAATAAATAAATACACACACACACATCAGTTGCTTGAAAGCAATTTGTTATTGGCATTCAGTATCATAACCAAGGGGAAAATGTCTTCCCGAGATAGGATAGTTTTAAGAAGCCATTAATTGCCTCTGCTTCAACCATGGAAAATGGCATTCATTGGCAATTATGCCAAAGGATATGAGGTGTTCTCTACAAGATTCAATTGTAAAGGCCAAGGGGAATATTAAGGAAATGGCCTCAACAGTTTAAAAGGCAATATGCGAAGTACTTTAATGTCCTAAATGTATATAGTTTCTCTCAAGTGGAATTAACAAAAGAAACAATTCAGAGCTGGAACTGATATAAATGTGAGTATGGTGTTCAGATTTATACAACAGTCTTCATTGACTTCTGTAAAAATCTCATGAATCATCATTAATTTGGATTTCCAGATGGAGAGAAACAGGAATGAGTAGTTTTATTTTGCACAACCCAGCACTAACCATCTCTCCAAAAGTGTAAATTGCAGACGACCAATCAGTAATAATGTAGTTGGCAAGTTTATGTCTGACCTCACTGGTTTACAATTTACTTTTTCGTTCTCCTTTCATCCATCGGCAAAAGGCTAATAACTAATGGGCTAAGGGAACATATTTTGTCAACCGAAGAATGAACTGGCAATCAGCTAATTCCAAAAAAATTTAGGAGATTCTTTCTTCCGTAGGGCTGGAAAGGATGTCTTAATTCTTATTTTTTATTTTGCCCATAAAATAATCAAATGTCAAATAAAAGCAAGATTTTGAGTATACTTTAGCCATAGAACCCAATTATTTATTTATTTTACTGACAGAATTCACTTTTAATTTTATGGCAAAAATTACACTGTAAGCAGGGGTGTCCAACTTGCGGCCCGTGGGCTGCATGTGGCCCAGGATGGCTATGAATGCGGCCCAACACAAAATCATAAATTTACCTAAAACCTTTTTTTTTTTTGCTTATCAGTTTTCATTAGTGTTTGTATATTTAATGTGTGGCCCAAGACAACTCTTCTTCTTCCAGTGTGGCCCAGAGACGCCAAAAGTTTGGACACCCCTGCGAGGATATTTATACTTGCCATCAAACTAAATACCACTTTTTTCCTCTTCAATTCCTCAGAAACACCTCTCTTAGAACTCCAAGTTACTCTTTACTATGATTTAATATCACTGTGGTTTTGGGCTTGGCCTTTTACACAAAGTTTCTTCTTTTGGTAAAAGTGTTTTCCAAGGTGTTTCCTTTGTTTTCTGCTTGCATCTGACTTCTGTAGGCTTCCAATTTCACATTCCTCCAGATTTGCTGCATGGGCTCATCTTCCACTTCCTCTGCACGGGGTATCTCTGTGTACGGGGTAGATTAGAAGATACCTCTAACTTTACATTTCTTTAATTCCTGCTTCTAGAGGATCTTGAAGACTCCCCACTGTGTTAAGATTTTTATCTGAGGAAATGAAAAGTTTTATCTTCTGCTTCTTTGTTGGTTATATTTGTCCTATCAAAGAATTAGAAACTTCTGGGTTTACTGCTACTTTATATTGGTTTGTGTGAATTTCCTCTTCTGTATTGACCAAAGATATTAGCAGATCAGAGATCAAAATTAATTTTGATTATTTTCCTGAGTCTTAAAAGTGTCTTCTCTTCGGTGTAGATTTAACTTTTTTCTTGCAAACTCTTCATTAGTTTGTTACCTTCCTCCATGTGTGGGGACCCTCTTTGAACCAGCCAAGCTATGATTCCTGTAGATTTATACCAGTTTTACTTCTTCCTCTGATGCAAAAGTTTTTGTCTTTTGTGTCACAGTTCTAGCTTCCAAGTTTGTTTGTTTTTTTTCCTGGAAGCTCCTCACTATATTCTTTGCATCTTTCTTTACATGAATCTCTTCTGTTGATGTAAGCAGCTGAGACTCTAGTTCTTTATCAGTCCTGTGTCTGTGTCTGGGGCGCAGGGGCATTCCCCGAGTCAGCTTTTCTTGAAATTTAAGCTCATATTTCTTTGCCTTCATCTCTGCACATTATCTGACTAGACAAATGTTTAGATTCTTAAATGTTCTTTGGCCACACGTCTTCAGTTTCAGAGGCATTTGCTTTGGATTCATATTTACAAGGATTATAAGAGAAATGTCCTTGACTGAGATTTCCTGGCCCATCCTTAATTTTGCTCATTGAATCAAACATTTCTTCAAATCCATTACAGTCAACTTCCAAACATTGTGTCTTTTTTTTTTGTATTCTACCTTAAGTGGGTTCTAAGTCTTCGATTGCATTTTTTTTTCTTAATGGTTTCAATAAAGTATCAACAACTGTTTGCTTTAGGTTCTCTTTTGGTATTAAAAATAAATTTTGTATGGCCTTCTATTTTTTTTTATTGAAAAATGAGTACACTCTGTGTGTGTGTGTTCTGGTATTTTTCTATAACTTTTTCTCAAATAGTATTTTTCATATCTTTTTTTAACAGATATTTTAGATTTTTCTTATAATTTCTCTGATACATCTGAATCCTTACTAAGGGTTTCCTGTGAGTAAGTTTTCAGAATTTGGAATTGCCATAAGTAATTGTAATGTCTTTCACATCTTCCCCTGGATTTACCTTAGGAATTTTCTTAGATTTCATCATACCTGTAGGGCTTTCTGTTGAGTCACATCCCTGCTTTGGGAGTGTGATGAGGTTCTTGATCCCTGTAAAGTCTTCTATTTGACTTCCCTTTTCTTTAAGTGTTTTGTCTGTGGGTGCCTGTCGGGCCTCCTATGGGATCAGTCTTTTCCACAGGAGCTCTCGGAAGTTTCGTGATTAACTGTCAGTTTGGCTGATCCACAGTTCTCCCTGGGAGCTGTCCCAGGTTTCTGGTTGATTGTATTATCTTCTGGGTCCACAGTTTGCTGCTGGGTCTTACACTGGCTCTGCCTTTTCCTTGTGTCCTGAACAAGCTCTTGAAACCTGTGAGGTTTCCATCATTTCTGCATTTCCACGTGGGAGATAAGGAGTTCTGATCGCTTTTGCTCTCTAGTTGTGCTGCTTGCGTTGGTGTTTCTATAAGCTCTCTGAAGCTTGCCTCATCTCCCTCCACAGAGTCTGCATTTTCTTCAGTTACCTCTTGAGTATTCTTAGATTTTCTTCTTGTTCTGGATTCTGCTTTCAAGTGTTCCTAAGTTTTCCGTGGACACCGTCATCTTCTGTTTGCTCCTCCGGTTCTTTCGGTGTTAATGGGAGCTCTCTGATAGCTGCCGGGTCTTCTATGGCTCCTGGTTTTATTTTAGGTATTCTCCACACGCCTGTGAGGGTTCTTGAGTTTTTGTTGGCTCTGCTTTGTGCTTTGTATGCTTCTAAGCCTCTTGTGAAATAATCACTGTTTATTTGTTTCTGTTTCTTTTGATATTTGTGGGAACTCCTGATACCTGCCAAGTCTTCCACAGGTTCTGCCGTTCCTTCAGGTGTTTTCAGAAGTCTCTCAAGGAGTAGGAGAGTTTCTGCTGTGGAGTGCCCCTAGCTTTCTGTGGATACCTAATCTTATTTTAATAAGCAACTGTAATCTGTTACTAAAAATGTCTTAAGTTATAATACTGCATTTGAGTTCTGGCAGTTCTTTATTATTTCATCATTTCTAGCATGTTATGTTAAATATCATTATATCTAGCATGCTCTGATTTAAAATTTCATAGCAATTTACATTTTAGCCTTTCTTCCAAATAACAAAATCTAAAAATGTGCACAGCTTTAGGTACATTCCTGGTAGAAGCTGTGGGGTGACACTTTTCATTTGTTATCATGGTGATTATAAAATAATGACTACACATCATTGAATGCTTACATAGATCAGGTATGGTGCTAGGTATTTTACATATATTGTCTCATTTAAAATTCACAAGAGGAGCTAAGGATTGTTCATTCCATTTTACAGGTGAGAGAAGTGCAGCCCAGAGAGGTTGAGTAGTGCGTGCAGTTACATGGCCGATAAGTGGAAGACCTGGGAGGCAGATCCAGCCTGCCTGACTCCAGAGCAGGGTCTCTTAACCACCAGACTTCTTAGTGTGCAATTTCACCTCACAGGACAGCTTATCATCAGGGCTGTGGCTGTAGCTACATAGCATCCCATTGGCACCACATCCAACTTTTTCACAGGTGAAATAAGGTAGCTATTGTTATTTGCTGCTCTAAGGCAATATTATTAAAATACTATAGAATCTGGGCCAGGAATCTTTAATAACTCAAAAAAATTATTTGTGGGGATGCAGAAATGTTTCACTGATAAAATCTGAAATGGTCAACAAAGACAACTCAGATACTGATTTGGTTTGGTTTGTTTTTTTCCCCATTCAGCCAATTCCTTAAGCAACAAATGTGTTTCCTTCCTGGTCTTTTATTAATTTAAAAAATTAAAAAAACAGCTCTTCAAAATAGCTGGTAAATATTGTCCAAATTTTTTAAAAAAGAAACAGAATGGTTTTTGTATGGTCAGCATAAAAACGAGAACCACAGAGTCTAAGTTTATACTAAACACCCAGTGCCAGCCAGTATTGAGGCAAGGACAAAAACAGCTCCCTACATTAACATTCTGTTTTTGTCCTCGTGCTAGCGCATGTTTGTTAAGACTTCACACAGTATGACATACTGGCTTAGAGCTGAGCAGCCTGGGCAAATCTCTGGACTCCAGATTTACTAGTTATGTGACCATAAGCACGTTAACTTCCCTAAGCCTACTTTTCTCATCTCTAAAATGGGGAGAGTACCTACCTCAAATGAAGTAAGAGCGTTGCTTTACAGTAGAAGAGTATTAGAACACAGTTTTTGATAATCTAGAACACCAGTCCCCATCCTTTTTGGCACCAGGGACTGGTTCGCTGGCTTGTCTGATGCTCACCTTCTGCTGTGTGGCCTGGTTCTGAACAGGACACAGACCGGTACCGGTCCATGGCCCCGGGGGCTGGGGGACCCCTGACCTAGAACATCTGGAAACATCTGAAGAGTTGAATTGCTCTAAATTGTTTTGAAATGGTCTACTTTAGAAATCACTACAGTTAAAAACTATGCACAGTGCATGGTGAGCACATGAGCTTGGGTTGCAAGTGGCCGGGCAGTGAGGTCCGGCAGCTCAAGTCGAGTTGTGGGGAAAGAGCAGCCTTAGAAGAAAGCAGGCAGAGTGAACAACGACTTCGTCGGAGGCCACACACAAATGTGAAAATCTCACACATTTTCTGGTCCAGAAGTCACTTAGCACTGGGTAGGGGGAACTGAAGCCAGGTGGGCTGTGGACAAGGAGAAGGTAATGACAGGTCTTCCCAAGAACTGCCTCATCAACCCCAGGTTTGCTTTGGTTTCTGCAGATGGTGTCTAAAGAAATCCAGACAAGTGACTTTGCCACAGTCCTATCTGCAGATCACAAAATCTACAGATGGTCTTCAGAACAAATAAAAATCCTGTATTTTTATTACTGCCTATTACCTTTTTATGCTGTGTACATTGCAATTCTGACTTTTTTCAGAATAAGAATTTACAAGGAAAATGAGTTTGAGGTATTTATGTAGCATATGTCATTTTCAGAGTGTTATATACTTTCTATACATACAAAATGACAGATATTTAAAGGTATTTTTCAGTTGATATTCATGGTAAATGTTTACTGTAGTAAACCGTTTTCTAAAATGTTTGCTTTAAAACTTGTTTCTTTTTAATCATAACATATGTTTTCTCCTGCATACCATACCCTCTGTGCTGAAACGTTTGGGGGAATCATCAGGTCCTAGAAATATTATTAATCTGTAACAGGACCAGGTCCCAGGCATAAACAATCTCCCCTATTTGATATGTTTATGAGATATGCAAAAGATTTATATATAGATGCAAACACACTAAATTATAGCAAGTTCACCCAAAATGTATAAAATTATCAATAGTTAACCAAGAATCTTCTATAATAGATTGTTTTGTTTTTTAAATTTTTATTTATTTTTTTTTAGAGAGGGGAGGGAAGGGAGAAGGAGTGGGAGAGAAACATTGATGTGTGAAAGAAACATCAATGTGTGGTTGCCTCTCGCATGCCCCCAACCGGGGACCTGGCCCACAGCCCAGGTATGTGCCCTGACAGGGAATCAAACAGGTGACCCCTTAGGTTTGCAGGATGACGCTCAACCCACTGAGGCACACCAGTCAGATCAATAGATATTTTTTAAAGTGTAAGACAGAAAAAAGCCACATTGGGTATGATTGGGGAAGTAATATTGTGATATAACAAAGAATACGTCTGGTCTTTGTCCCTGGTTCTCCACACAGAGCTTCCAAAACCACTGGAATTTTCAGAGCAAGGGGAGTGTCTTTGTTGTGCTAATGAAGTGACTCTAGGACCTCTAAGTAGCATCAGGATGGGGGCTGATGAACTCTAGTTCTCTAGCCACCTGACCTCCAAGGAGAAGGCCTGGCAGGCTGAAGACTGAATTTCATCAAATGGCTAATGATTTCATCAAGCATGCCTGTGTAATGAAACCCTGATATTTTTTTAAAAGTAAAAAACTTGGGACATTGAGGCTTGGGAGAATGACATGCCCAGATTTCACAAGGGGAGGCCACAGAAGCTCTAAATGTCCCCTATCCCTAGACCTTGCCCTATGCCTTTCTTCCATTTGACTCTTCTGGAGTTGTGTCCTTTATAATAAAACTGTAGTTTTAAGGGTAGCACTTCAGTGAGTTCAAGAGTTGTTCCACCAAATCATCAAAACTGAAGGGAGAGGGGTCACGGGAACTCCCAAATTTGTAGCCAAGTTGGACGTAAGTGTGGGTATCCTGGGGTCTCCACTTGCAGCTGGGGACTAAAATAAAGGCAGTCTAGTTGGGGATCTCCTCCTTGACCTTCTGGGGCCTGACACTGTGTCCAGGTAATGTCAGAATTGAACTGAATTGAATTGAAGAACACTTAGCTGGTATCAGAGAACTGTTGTTACAATACAGACATATTTCACAATACATTTTTGTCTTTTAAAGTGTAATAAAATAAACATGAAATTCACCCCCAGGATATGACGTACATTATAGAGAAGAGTCAACAGCACCGTGGAGACTGTATGGTGACAGACATTTACTGGACTAGATGGTGGTCATATTGTAAAGCACATAAATGTTGACTCCTTAATGCTGTACACCTGACATTAATGTAATACTGTATGTCAAGTGTATTAAAAATAAATTTTAAAAATTTGCCCTTTTAATCATTTTTATTTTTAAACTTTTTATTGAAATAGAACATAATGTAGAAAACATACATAAACTTATAAGTACAACTTGTAAATAAACTGTTCACTCATATTTCACAAACTGAATATCCCCTGTACCCAGCATCTGGATGAAGAACAAGACAGTCCAACATTCCAGAAAAGAAAAGGAATATGTTGAAAAGACAGAAATATTTTCATAAAAGAAACCTAGATATATTAATTAAAGTGGGGGTGAGAGGTAATCACTTTTCCATACATTTGCATATTCCCACTCTGTAATATACCATTCCTAAACATGACCTCATGGAAGACTTTCGAAGTACTTGTGTTTATGTTAAAGGGCTTTTGCAGTAATAATTTGGGGACATATTGAATAAAGCTAGTCAAAAGGGTTTACCATTTAAGATGATTTTCACAAACTCAGACTCCAGGGTCTAGTACCTGAACATTCTCAAATCAAGAGAAGAATGAGGAAAATATTTCTTGCCCATTCTAAGTATATTTCTAAAATTATGGTAAAATATATAATAAAATTTGCCATTTTAGCTACTTTGAAGTGTACAATTCAGTGGCATTAAAAACATTCACAATGTTGTGTCACCATTATCCATTTCAGAACTTGTTCACCCCCAACAGGAACTCTGCACTCATTAAACAAACAATAATTTCCCCACTTTCCCCTCTCCCAGCCCCTGCCTGGCAACCGCTATTCTAGTTCTTTCTCAATGAACTTGCCTATTTTAGAGACCTCCAGTAAGTGGGATCATGCACTTTGACCTTTGTGTCAGTTTATTTTACTTAGCACAATATTTTCAAGGTCCATCCATGTTGTAGCATGTGCACGAATTCCACTCCTTTTTAAGGCTGAGTAACAGTCCACTGTATGTGCACACATTTTGTCTACCCTTTCATCTGTTATCCACTCATCTTTTTTTAACCTTTTTGCTGCTGTGAATAACATTGCTATGAACACTGGTGCACAACTATATGTATTATAGATTTTCATAAATCCATCCTCATGTATTTTTGTTGTATAAATAAACTTCTAGGGCACTTATGATTCAGGGGTCAAATAGAAATTAATAATAACATACATTTTAAGGAGTCCAATATTTTATTATCACCATTAATATTTGTCTATGCTAAAGATTCAGGGATAAAATAATGGGCAAAAAACTGGAATGCAAGCAACACTACGTAGGTATATCATAAACATATAGGAATGTTTTGTGAATTATTGGACTAAAAAATAGAAAAGATGAAATTACATCAATTATTTTGTGCTTAGTCTTTTTGAATATACTTTTAGTATTAAATACACAGAAAGTGCTTATACTTAAAGATTCTGCCTTTCTTTTGAGCTAAGAACACATGCTCACCCTTGGCTAATCAGAATTAGTTTCAAAAGGTAAAACTTCTCAAAGGTAAGCATAGCATTTAGTACTTTAGACCCATATTCTTGCTGGACTGGCTGTTTGACGACCGCTCTCGCTCTTTAGCAATTTCCATCTCAATTTTGGCCTTGATTTTCTCCCAATCTATTTGGAGCTGCAGTAGAAGGAAAGAAGAAAAATGCTTATATACTAAAGACAGTTTTGTTTAATCCAAACAAAGAATAAACAAAAATAGAATGTATGACTCCCAAAGCATTAGAGTAAAAGCACGTGAAAGAAAAGTTAAGAAAAAATAATGCTAAAAAAAAATAGCTTTAAGACCAAACAATTACCACAATAAAAAGCAAAAACTCTCCTTGTGATTCAAAAGACCAAAATCTTGCTGTAGCTGTTTACAAAAGGCACGTCTAGACAGTGCCGTGGAGCCGCGGGTTCTGCACAGGTGCCCCAGGGACACAGGGGTGAATGTGCACTGCTGTCCCCCAAGTCTGCTGCAAATGGGGCAGCTCTTCACCACTATAAACTGAGGTTTCCGTTAGAGGCCTAGCTACGAGGAAGACAGGGCAGCCATTTGCTTCCCGAGTATACTCTGCAAAAATGGCTCCTTTGCAACAACTCTTAAAGAAACACAAAGTCAGCATGGTGGTTAAAACAACGATGAAGAGATAACGGATGAAGTGGTGGGAAAGCGAGGCTGGGACACATTAGAATCACTGAAAAGTGGTCATTTGTAATCTGTTTCTTTCCCTTTGACCCACAATGCAGCACCTCTGCTCTGCCCTCATTACATCTGGTATCAGGAATGGACTGTCCTGAGTTTTAGGAACAATCTTTAAGAAAAAACACTGTTCTGTTTTAAAAAGTTTGGAGATCACTAATTAAGAAATGTGTGTCCTCTCAGGCAAGATACGGGAAAAACTGTGTGCTAGGCTAAAGTAACTCTGATTTACGATGAAATAAACCGAAACTCCTGAGACTGAGCCAAAAGTGGACTGGTTCTCACCTCCACGTAGGGGAGTTGGGTGGAAGAAGTGAAATTACATTACACTGAAGTGCTATTTGCTGCTTGAACAGATTTATATTAAGTAACCGAGAGATTAATTTCAGGAATTCATGCCTCCTCTATTTCGTGCCAGAAGTTGATGAAATTAAATGCTTGGTTCTTTTTTTATTCCAATATCCTTTATCCAAATTTCTGTGAATTAATTTGTGGATATTTTTGGCCATCTTTTCTTAAAGATAATAATTTCATATACTTTTTCTATAATATGGCAAATAGATGAATTAAAAGAATCCTTCCTACTAACAGAAGATGAATGTCTGTGCTAAGATGCAAGGGACAGCTCACCGAAAGGCAGAGCAAACGTTAGATTGTTTGAAAGACCCATTTTTCAATGGGTCTGGAACTTGATATTTTTTAAATAGCAAAACGCTTGTTTCTACGTCTAATGAAACGTTTGCAAAGGGAAAGGCACACTTGATGAATGCTCCGGCCTTCTTCCAGCCTTCAATTGACCTACATGTTTCTCAAATCAGTCACAATAAAGCCACATATTGATGGTGCTCTGAACAACTGCTGCTCTGTCACAACAGAAGCCCATCAAGTAAGTTAATGACATCCACATTAGTACCTTGTTATAATACACATGATGGTGTCAGCTAATGGGTGGCCTACTGAAAATACATGTTTCACTCTCACTTTGGCATTCACCCAGTTTTAGAACAGCATTCTGATCATTTAGTCCTTGGAACAGAGTATTTTTCAGAGAGTTTTATATGAGGACATACTCATGACGGCTGTCCAGTGACTTCTATACGAAACACATCCTTTCCTCTCGTAGGAAGTATCGATGCTATTTGACACTTCCTATTCTAGTTCCTAGTCAATTCTTACTTACACAGAAGTCATTTCAAAGCCACACCAGAGGGCTCTCCTTTGGGTACCCCATCTCTCAGACTCAGCTAAAAGTCAGCAGCTCGTGAACTGTTTGTTGGTTGGGGTTTTTCTGCTCTGTTTTTTCTTTCTCCTACCAGAACGTTTTAAACATTTCCAGGTTCTTCTGTTTTTCTTCTTCCACAGAGTATGTGTTCAGTGGATTGAATATATTCCTCAAGCGGATTTAGTTGCCAGACTTGTATTATTTTACCGCAACCACTGAACACCATTGTAAACCAGGTGCAATGACTCTAATGGGATTCTTTGAAGACAGCGTAACTTATGTGAATCCCAAATTTCAACATTTTAAACTAGAAATGCCCAAGTAACACTTCGGGGCTCATAAATATGAACGTATATCAGTCTACGGCCATACCACCCTGAATGTGCCCGATCTCGTCTGAATGTGTATCAAACGTTTCACTTCTAAGTAAATCTAAACTTTCACATTATGCATTATGAACCCACTAGAATTCAATGTATCTAGAATAAATTTTTGAAATTTTTCTATTAAACTCTTAGTCCTGACATAAGGAATTTATATAATCACAATTTTGTCTACAATAAATAGGGGGGATTTTTTTAAGTCAAAGATGATATTCATCTTAAAATGCTGCTTTATGATATCTAGTTAACTTTCAAATTATGCTTATGAAAAAGAAAAGCAGGAAACTGGAACGCAGTGCCCCAGGAGTCAAAGCCATCTATGTAGTTTGAGGAGGAAGAGAAAGCCTACTACCTAAAAAAGTCATTTTGTTCTGACTATCTGCTACTTTTGTGATTGAAGTATTACACTTTGGTAATAGTTGAACAAATATATAATGAGAAAGGTAAGTTTGTTCAGTTTTTGCTAACTGTGATAGGGTTTCCTTGAAGGTAAGGACTATACTTCCTATGTCCTCAAAAGCACCAAATGTGAAAATACTGAAAAAAGATCGATGACAATGATGATGAAGAAAGAGTAGTTTTGATCTGCTTTAAAATTGTACAATAAAGTAAATTTAAGGTGGGTGCTAAGTTTTATCACACTGTCATATTTTCAAAACTGTGACCAAAATATCAGCTGATCTGGTGATTGGTCTGCTCAGCACGGTGGTGCTGGTAGCTGCTGTCACAGTCTGTGAGTAGATAGAGTGTAGCCCTCAGAGGTCCCAGGGGGCCTGAGTTTGTCCTAGAAGTAGAGTAAGGTCTTACAGCCCAAACGCCCAGAGGATTCACTTCAGTAACAGACCAGTTCTGAACATAACAAAGGCTTGTGGACCTTCTCTAAAATACATCCCCTTCCACCAAGAAACCCACAACTGTGTCTCCCTGGACCCAGATACTGAAGTTGCATTACACATCTCTAAGAATGGCCCCAGAGGTTTCACTACCTTGAAAACTGTTCTGAAGTCTAAAAACGTAGATCATGACACTCACTATTCTAAATATGGTCAATGGACAGTGTTGACTTTAGCAGGAACTGTAGTGGCCTTCTCCCTACCTTCAATCCTAATAAGGTTCCTCTGATATACTCTGCCTCCTCGGATGGATCGGAACATCATTTTATTCTATTCCCACAGAGGAACATTCCCACGTAGTCTATACGCTCCCCAAACAGAAACCATATCCAATTCAACACCTACCACAGTACCTGTCCCAGAGAGAGTACTCATATACATTTTTTAAATAAATACATGAATTAAAGGTTAAGGAAATCAGTTGGTTCAGAGTTAGCAGCAAGGTTGGACCTCTCTTGGGATTATAAGTCTCCTGTGTGTATGGCTAGAGGTAAACTCTATTTCTGCAGCCTGAGCCAGGTGGCCTCCATCAGTTCTGCTCCAGGCATTGAGGCAAACACTCTTGTTCTGGCTCCTCTTGTGGGCTAGTGTGTACTAGAATGATTTCTTCTAATTGGAGTTATAAAATCTGAGGTTCTGAAATTTCAGAGGCAAAGGTTTACCCTTGTTTGGTCCTTGGCGGTAAAGTCCACTTAGGCTAGGCACTTCTGGAGGGGCAACCTAGCTCCCTAGAATTCTATAGGGTAACAAGGTATCTGTTTTCTGGCAGTGCCCCCTGTGCTTATATAATTCCCCTGGAGCAGAAGGGGCAGCTGGTGAAACACAAAATTCAGAAGTTAGAAGCCTTTAATCTAGGCATTTATATTGTTTATCTAAAATATTAATTAACATTAAACCATAACACAAACTGGATATTATGAAAACAGATTTGTTAATTAAAACACAGCTGTAAGATTTTTAAAAAATTACTAATATAATTATGTAGCCAAAACAAGACTATAACATCATAAGGCAAAAAGTAATTTTTTTAGATCGAGGTATGGATTATTCAAATTCTGCCTCATTAAGATGAATATTAGATATAAATTATAAAACACATGCATTATTATAAAGTACTATACAATACTTACACCTTCTGCATACTGCAAGTATCGTTTATTAGTTTCCTGTTTACCAAATGTCTCCAAAAACTTTTGACGGTAGGCAAGAACTGTATCAACATGTGTTTTGTGTTTTACAGCCAATTCAAGTGCCCTATAATTAGAATAAAACGGATTATCAGCATGGCTTGCATTGGTCTCCACGGGCAGTAGAGTTTGGGTGAGAGAGCAGGACCATGGGTCTGTGCTGTTCCCTCCACTCATCCCTCCGTGTAGATGGTCAGTCCCTACCTCCTCAATCCTGCACATTTCTATTCATACTGCAAGGTCAGATCAAGCATGACCTCCTCTCTGACAGCTCCCCTTGTAGAAATAAATGACCATTATCTTATCTGTGCTCCACAACATTTTATGTTTACTGTTATTACAGGACTGCTTATAGTGTATTATAATTATTATGAGTCTGTTTCCTTCACTAACCTGTATATTTATTGAAGGAAGATCTGGCTTTCATTTCTTTTTGGTGAGTACTACAGAGTATATATGTGGTAAATGTTCATTGAAAAATTCATTGAAATCATAATAAAATGCAAGAAAATGAACTTCCCCCAAATGGAAGTGGTTTGACAATACTGACCATTTTTGTAAGTCTGTAATGAATTTATTATTTTTTTAAAGATTTTATTTATTTTTAGACAGAGAGGAAGGGAGGAAGAAAGGAAGAGAAACATCAATGTGTGGTTGCCCCTCACATGCCCCCCACTGAGGACCGAGCCCACAACCCAGGTTGCACAACCAAAGGGAATGGAACCATCAACCCTTTGGTTTGCAGAATGGCACTCAATCCACTGAGCCACACCAGCCAGGGCTGAATTTATTCTGTTTAATATTCAACTAAAAACTGATGTCCTTACTTTATTAATCTAGTAAATTTAAAATATTATGGAAATAAAATTTGAGGATAATGAGTTTGACAAAATGCCTTTGCCAATGATTTTTTAGAAAAAGTTAATAACCATTTAAGTTTTATAATCTATACAATTATGGATTAATATAATATAGAATTAATATCTATAGTAGATATAGAATTAATATCTTTATAACTAAGTTATTTTAAGGTAATATTTAAATAGGAGATAAGAACTAAATGAATTGCTGAAATCAGTAGTACAACACCAAAGACATAAAACCTATGCGATGACAACATGGTGGGAAATGAGAAGATTAATTCCCATTCGAGGCTGATTTGTGCATGCAGGTTTGGACTCGCATTAGCTGAGTCAGTCAGGCACAACCCAGTGTAGCTCTCCTAACACTATTCTCTGTCATCTTGTTTTAAAGTATGGGACGCAGCCACCATAACAGTCACAGCACATCGTTCCTCAAGTTTTCTAGCTTTCTCATGTGACTTAATCGCTTCTGAATAGGACAGTCTTAATTTATCTATTATAAATCTGTTGTTTTAGACAAGACTGACTAATGACTTGCTTTCTTTGCAATGTGTGATTCTTTAGTAGGAAACTCTGTTTCATCCTTAGCATACT